>PVLD010018298.1:0-39380 GCA_004027595.1 Dinomys branickii | reverse complement strand
ATCGTTTCATATCTTGAAGTTATGAGGCTTCCTGGTTCCCCTGTATCTTCATCTTCAAAACTTGTTCTGGGTGGGGTTGAGTTTTGAGACTGCATTTTGCTCCTCTGTTTTCCCATTTTTGGGTATCAGATTCAAAATGTGGAGCTATAAATTCCACAGGCAGTTCAGCAGGCGGAGGTCTGCTGCAAAGGCTGCTCCAATGATTCCTTCTCTTTGGGAGAATGTCCCTTAAGCTTTCTGCTGAGATTTGTTCTTCTGTCTTCCCGTTTTTGGGTATCTGATTCAAAATATTGAGCATTAGATTCCCCAGGCAGTTCAGCAGGCAAAGGTCTGCTGCAGAGGCTGCTCCAATGACTTTTCTTTGGGGGAATGTCCCTTAAGCTTTCTGCTGAGAGTTCCGCTTAAAAGGCTGTACAGATGTTGGTTAGCTATTCCCTAGCTAGAGACCTGGGTGAGGTGTGTAAGACCGCTCCCCTGCCCTCCCAGGGTTCCCTGCAGGTATAGGGATGGATCTCCTCCCCCACTGGGTGATATGGTCGCGAGCGCAGATAGCTCACCCGTTTTCGGAGTCCCTGCAGGCAGGAAGGTTCCAAGGTGCCAGTTTTTTGTGCTATGCTCGCGATCCGCCGCTCGCAGCCACTTGTTTCCTCGCGCTCTCCGGGTCTGGGGGAGGGAGCGGGATGCTCCACTCCTATGCTGCTCGCGCCGCCCTGGCCACGGACCGCCGGCTGCCGAGGGTCTAGGCTGCGCAACCTGCCCGATGCGCGCGAAATGTGAGACTGCCGGGCGTTGCCGCTGCTAATAAGCCGATCTCTGTCGGGAGTCGCTGGAAAGCTGCGCCGGCTTGGGAGGTGGGAGGGACCGAGCTGGCTCTGCACCCAGGGCGGTCGGAGCCAGTCAAGCCCCCTATCCACGCGGAGCGGCTCCGGCTCCCAGCGTCTGGGGCTTTCCCGCGTCTCGCCACGGCAGTTTGGGCCGCCCTACCGCATCTCCCCCGGCAGCTCAGAGAAACACGTTCAGTTTGCTCTTCCCAGCCGAGGTCCCGGCATTCACGCTCGCCAAGTCTGTCTCGAGCTGGTGGTGTTTATCGAGGAGGATCGCTCCTTTGCTGCTCACCTGGTTGCCATCTTTTGCCGCTCTAAACTTGTTTGGTTTGATGCAGCCATGAAGTACAAAAGTGTATTTTCATCCGGTCGCCTGGAGGTGTGCGCGGCGCACCGGGGTCCGAGGGCGCGAGGCTGGGCAGCTCGGTCCTCTAGTGGAGCCGGCTCGCTGCCATCCGCCCAACTCCTTCTAGCTTTTCTGTAACTACATTTTACCTTAGGTTGGTATTTTTAGTGTTGTAGAGTAGCTGCTGATCTTTTTCTGTTCTCTTTTTGTGATGTCTCTGAATATTTCTTCATAATATACCATTTCCTCCACATTGCCCAGCTCCTCCACAATTTCAAACACTCTATCTTCTTATTGATCATTTCTGCAATTTATGAATTCTAGACAGTTTTTTAAAAATTTCATGTACTTCTCTCTGACATCTTTTTGAGGAGTCTAAAGCTGTGTATTTGTTATTCCATTTTTTATTATTTAATGGAAAAATAAAACAAAATTTCAAAACAAAAGAATAGGAGAATAACAATAGTTAATACATTGTATGTTGTTATGTTTTGAACTGATAGTGATCAACTCTTACCATTTTTTTTTTTTTACTTATTTCCCATGTACCCACTCCAGTAGTTTAAGAGATATTTCCATGAAATTTTGACTCATTTCCTCTTGGAACATGTCTAATTTCTTCATCATTTCTATGAATGTTTTGTCTAGTTTTGCCACCTAGAATTGGCTTCCCTCACCTTCTGTGCCCCTTGACCTGCCTTAGGAGAGTTGGGAAATACTTGTTGGCTTCTGTTCCCTTACTTTCCCATATACCTGTGTGTGTGTATATCTGTTTTTTGTTTGTAATCCCCAGGAAATCCAGATGTTGGCACAGAGGGAAAACCAGTTGTCATCTACGACTATGTTACCTTGGCTATAGTAGCAAATTCAGTGGTATAAAATGTCAACTGGATATTGACAAACCCTAGGAACCACTAAGGAGCATTCCTTAATGAGAACTGAGGGGACTATAGTGAAGACAATTAGACCACCTGGATATTGGCCTATAGTACTTCAGATTACTAGTTTCTGCTGCATGTAGGCAGCAGTGCCAGAGCTCAAAGATACCACTAGATGCACTACCTTCTCCTTCAGGACCACCCCTTTTCAGAATTTCGTTCTCTAAACCTGGCCTCCCGCAATGGAATACAGGCCCTGTGAACTCCCTGATCTCATCCTAGGCTTCCCAGGGGATCCCAGGAGATTCCAGTTTAGTTCTACCCTTCTCTAAGCCTGTCTCCCAAGGCTGTCTCTTACCCAGTCTCTGTGGTAGGGTAACACATCAATACTGAAGTGAAGCTCTCCTCTGGACAGTGGTGTCTTCTTCAATCAAGTCAATCTGTTGGTCGTCATCTCTGTTGCCCTGTGCTGAGGAAATGTTAGCATGGGGATGGTATAGGTTGGAGTGGGGCAGTTTGGTCAGTCATTGCTGGGGTTCTCCCTCGCTCAGCCTGCAGGCATGAGCATCAGGTGAGGGCAGGGAACTCTTGAGCTGAATTTTACCACAAAGCCTTAGACCCCTGTGCTCTTTCCAGACCAAGGTCACCACTGTGTGAACTTCTCAGAGAGTCTGTGTCTAGCCCGCACCCTCTCTGTGACTATCTCTTTATCCGTTTCCCGTTAAATCACTGTAGGCCCTCTGTGTGACTATCTCTTTATCTGTTTTCCATTCAGTCACTGTAGTAGAGCGACCACAGGAATGCTGAAGAGTAATTCTTCTGTGCCTTCTGATTTTTAGACAGCTCAGTCTTAAAAGAAATTATCTCTTCCTGAAATGCTTTCTGATTAATTGCTCTCAAATATGGTGAGTGCTGCAATTTCCCCAGCATTAGCCCATTATATGAAAGAGTTACTTTTAAGAGTGAAACTGTATGCTATTTTTACAGCTTATGGTAGCTGCTGACTTAGTTCCTTAATTCTTCTGAAGCTACTGAACTTCTTCCATCTTACTTTGTGGTTGCAGAAGCAAGACCATATCCCCTCTGGAGACATGGTCAGTGTTCTGGATTGATTCCTTTTCTTGGCATTGTCTTTAGTTTCTCCCATTTCTTTATGATTTGTAGTTTTCCTTTTGACTATTTCTTAATTTCTGGAGCTTTCTTTCCTTTTCTCTTTTCTAAGTTGTTGTCTTCTAGGTGTCCAAAATCTAGTTCTTGAATAGACTGTGAATGCTGTCAGAGGTTACACAATCACTGGTGTCAAGGAGTCATAGTTATGAGAATGAACATTGCAATATGAGAATAAATTGTGAAGACCCCATATTCTATGCAAGTATCCCCCCAAGGGCATTACTGCAGAAGATTCTTAAAAATCCAGTGGAGGAAACCACATGCTCTGTGGATGTCAGCCAGACTGTGCTCCACTCTGGCAACTGCTTAATGATTAAGGAATAAATTGGATGTGTGCCAGAGGGTAGGCCTGTGGTATGGGAACTATTGATTTTTCATAACTGTCCACATTATTATCCACAGTTTTTGATGGCTCCTTTGCGCAGTAAGAGGGCCATAGCATATTGATCAAGTTAAATATTTTGAGAGAGAGAATCCTTGGTATAGTAGTTGGCTGGGAACTGTAGATCTCAAATTTTCTTACAAGAGGAATTTTACTCACCAAGACTGATCTACCTATAGCACTGATGGGTGCCCAGTTTTCCAGCAGCAGAGATCAACGGTGAGTCCTTGATATGGCACCATTACTCATGACGAACAGCCTCTGACTTGGTGGCAAATTGATTGTACTGGGTCACTTCCATCATGGAGGGGACGGCACTTTGTCCTTATTGGAATAGACACATTCCGCATATGAATTTGTCTTCCTTCTACATACATTTCTGCTAAAACTACCATCTACGGACTTATAGAATTCCTCATCTATCATAATAGTATTTCAGATATAATTATTTCTGACCAAGGAACTGACCTTTATAGTCAAAGAAATAAAGAAATGCATTCATGTTCCTGGCATTTACAGGTCTTATCATGTACCTCATGACAAGAAATTTGCTTCACAAATTGGCTTTATTTAATTAAATCATTACTAATAACCTCATCCAGAAGCAGCTTCATTTATATAATGGTGGAATGATCTTTTAAAGGTGCAATTATAGTGTGAGATATGTAGTAATACCTTGCAGGACTGGGGCATGGGTCTTCAAATGGTGGTATATACTCTGAAATAGTCCCCAGTATATGATACTCTTTCTCCCATAGCCAGGATTCCTGGGTCCTTGAAGCAAGGTGTTATGGTTTATACCTAGATGTTTCCCTAAAGCCTCTTGGAATCACACACAGGACCTTTGGAAGGTGATTGAATTATGGGCCATGATAGATGGCTTGCAGTTAGGAGTTACAACCTGGTTAGAAGAGGCAGGTCAAGGTGTGTGTGACATGGAAGATTATATCACACTTTCCAGCTCCTTCCTTGACCTCCCTCTGCTTCCTGTCCACCATGCAATGAGGAGCTGTCCTCTGCCATGCCCATCTGTCATTTCATCCTGCCTTGGAGCCAGCTGACTATAGGCTGAAACACGAACCAAAATAAACCTCTCCTCCACTAAGCCATAGGTGTTGTGTATTTTTTCTGAGTGATGAAGAAGGTGTCTAAGACACAAGTGATGGAAACAAGAATGGGACCAGCCATTATTTCTCCTAGTGACTCAGTAGAAAACATTTTCTTCCTATTCCCACAATATTATGATCTGCCATCCTAGAAACTTAATTCTAGAGGGAAAGGTCTTCTACCAGGTGACATAACAATGATCCCACTGACCTGGGATCCAAGTCCCCCCAGCAACTTTGGGTTCCTCATACCTGTGACTCAATAGGCAAAACGGGGAGTTATAGTGTGAGTTTGGATGATCGACCCAGACTATTGAGGGGAAATTAGATGGCTACTCCCCAGTGGAGGCAAGGGAGAATATTTTTGGAGTGTGAGGATTCCTTAGGAAATCTCCCAGCATAGCAATACCTGTTTTTAAAGACCAATTGTAAACTACAATAACCCAATACAAGCAGGATGACAAATAGCCCAGAACTTTGTCAATGCAGTTATGGGACACTTCTCCTTATAAAGAACCAAGACTTGATAAGGTGTTTATTGAAACCCTAAAGAATACAGAATGAGTAGAAGAAGATAGTTATAAATACAAGATCTGACCACATTATCAGTCATAGAAATAAGGTCACATCATGAATATTTCTTTACTATTTTATTGGTGTGTCTGTGCATATACATATATACCAAGGAGATACATTTATTTTCTTTATTCTTATATAATGTAACAAAACATTTACGGTTAATATTGATACTTAAATATTATGAAATCTACATTATAATATTTAAGTTTTGGAATATTATGTGAAGAGTAAAACATCATTCCATTCCTCTCTCACAAAATCCTTACCTTCTATTCTAGAATGAGTATTAGTACATTTCTGTTTATATGCAGGACAGTTTTATTATGTTGGATAGAATTATAAACTTGCTATTGTATTTGGACATTATATATGGAAATGTGTTTGCTTGTCACCTTGACAAAAGGCGCCTTGTGACCAATAATTGTTATATGTCAACTTCATTGGGTGAAGAAATACCTTAGTAGATTAGTGAAGTGAACTTCTGTGTGTGTTTCCAGAAATGACTGACACCAAGGTCATCAAACTAAGAGGTAAAGGTCCACTCCAAATGTGAGTGGCACCATCCAATAGGCTTTTAACCTGAATGGAGTAAAAGTGAGAGATGGAGGAAGTTAGCATGATTGCTGAGGGGCTCCATTCTGCTTGAGCAGGTATGTCTTCTGTTGTTATCGGCTATGGCTGTCAGACTCCAGTTTTTTTTTCTGCCTCCCAATGCAGAAACACACTAGTGAGCCCACAGGGAGCTTTATAGGCCTTAATTCTCGTACTGGTCCTGTACCTTTCATCTTTGTTCCACAGCTTTCAGCTTTTTGGACTCAGTACCTACTGGATCCTCTAGACTTCCAGCATGCAGATGGCCATTAAGCAAGCATATGTATTCATATCTGCTCCTTAGCAAGTTCTAACAATAATGTATTTCAAGTGATTAAATGATGTACTTCTCCCTAGTGGTAATTCACATTAGTTTAAAGGAAATGGACCTTACATATGTACTTAATACACCTTTCTGACAAAACTAAATTTGCTTCACAAACTGGCTTTATTTAATTAAATCATTACTAATAACCTTAGTTGAAATGTACAATACAGGGTTTACTTGCCTTGGTTTTACTAGTTTGTTTCAAGTTTGCTTAAAAATGTTCTAACTATTGTCTGCCAGAGTTTCAGTGAATTAGAGAACTATCACAGAGTAGAGGGGATTGAAATGGGAAATATACTCTAAATAAATTTAGTCTCAGGACTCCTCCATGACCCTGTAACTCTTGCATTCTTCATGCCTATAAAACCAGTCCATATATGGAGTACTACTCAGTTACAAAGAAGGATAAACTTGAGACATTCACAGGAAAATGGATGCAACTTGAATTGATACTCATAAGTGAAATAAATTAGTCTCACATGTGTAAACATCATATTGTCTCCCTAGTGTAAGAAGCTGAAAGAGTAAATCAGACCCAAAATGTACAATAGATGTTGTGAAATGGGAAGAAAATGCTCAAAAGTAGAGAGAAACTGGAATGGGGGAAGGGAGAAAAGAAGAAAGGGAAAAGGGGAAAATATATATATACACAGACACATATACACACAACACAGTTAAGATAGTTGCACTACTAATTGCTATTAGCTCATTGAAAGGAAAGGGTTATGCCTATATTGTGATCAATTTTTCATGCCTACATCTCGTGCTATGAGCAGCTACTTTGAAGATAACACTATGAAGTGTATTAACCATTGTTTGTCTCCTACAATCTTGCCTTGAAATTTTACACCATTGTTTTTATTGTTTCTTTTTCTTTTCTTTAAAATAAAAAAATCATCATATGAATGACAATAAATTCTGCTGCAGCTTGAGCAGTATCCATATCTCCTTATATTATGGCTGAATATTTCTGGAGGTGCCCAGATGACTGAGCACTGTAAAATGAATCCTGGAGTGTCAATTCCCTATGCAGCCTTTTGCCAGCAGGGCCTCAGGGGCTCTTGTCTCAAATGAAACATTTACATGTTTATACCTAGGAGCATGTGATGTCTTGTTTATCCTCTAGATACCTTCATACCATCTATCCTATTGCCCAATTTCAGATACTTGACTTCTTTTTAATTCTAATATTTACAGTAGAGTATCCATGTCCCCAACTTTTTAGATGCTTCATTGCAGATGAAACCCAACCTTTTCACATCACCTTTTTGGTTTTGATTCTCACGGTATATTTGATGAGAGGAGCCAGGAATACCTTTGATATAGACTGAATATTCAGCTACTTTGAATTTAGCTGTAAAAGGTTAATTAGGCCACTGCCCTTAACCTTGTCTCCTGTAAATTTTTAGGACATGGGCAAAATTAAGGTAAGTTTTCTGCCAGGGTGTAACCCACACGGCCTCCAGGCTAAACGCCCATGGAATCCCCATTTTCATCTGAAACCTTCTGAGCATATCCTTTATTGTTTACATCCCTATCAGCATTCTGGTCCTCTGAGCTTTGACTATAATCTATCAAGTTCAGCTTACAGAATTTCACAGCATCTCTACCCAGCATCTCCAAACCATTTCAAACTGCTGTATACCAGTTCCGATATGTCTAAACCACATATGCAAGGCCCTCTGTTCAGTCTCCAGTAACACACACACACACAGACACACACACAGACACACACACAGACACACACACACACAGACACACACACACACACACACACACACACACACAATACACACATACACACCTGACCAAAGCCAGCAAGCAAATGAACAAGCTAAAAAGTAAGAGCAGGAGACACGGCTCACTTCCTTCATACCTGGAGTGTATGCATGTGTGGGGAAGGATGCAGACAGAAATCACTCATCACAAAAGTGTATTTGAGGGCCAGAGATATAGCTCAATGGCGCAGCACCTGCCTGGCAAGTGCAAGGTCTTGAGTTCAATCCCTGATACCCAAAAAAAGGAAAACTGTATTTGTGACCAGACAGCACCTATGAGGTTTGCATTAAAGTTGCATTAAAGAGGAGATGGTGGCCTCAACTCAGCTCAGGCAGATTCTTGACATTTGGCCATGGAAAATAGCTCATGGTGCATCAGGTACAGGCATAGCCAGACTTATGAGGTAGAGTCAGAAAAAAAGAGCAAATGGTAAGTGGTTTTAGCTTGGGAGGCTGAAAGGTACTCAGCTCCGAGTGAGCTGGGCTTAAAACAAAGGAAAGGTTACAAGTTTCATGGAGTCCTGAGTGGGCTGGGGTCTCTGGCTGATCCTCACTTCTGGCTGCAGCAGAAGTCTTTTATCTCTTTAGTGACAATATGGTCCATGAGATGATTGTTTCTGCTTGGAACAGTCTCAGTCTCAAGGAGTCTTTGCTGGAATCTAAGGTGACTGCCACTGTAGAACAAGGATTGCAGACTTTCATCTTCTCTTATCTTGAGGTCATCAGTGTTCTGTTGTTGTTGTACTGAATATTGAGTCCAGGGCCTCAGGATTGCTAGGCATGCTCCTCACCTCTGTGCTGTGTCACCTTGTCCTCCATCTGGAAGGATTATGAGTTAGGTGCTATAAGTTTAGCTGTGGTCAAATTTGTATTGCCAGCTTTTAGGAAAACACTCCTTAAATTATAAGGATGGGTACACATTTTGCAGGAATTTATCTACCATCTCTTTTTTTCTGTAGTCTCATTTATTTTTAAATTTTACAAATTTTACAAATTTTACTCCTATACTTTTGATATACATAGTGATCACATTCATTACAGGAAATTTGTACCTGTACATAATATATCTTGATTCTCGTTTCCCCATTGCCCTCCCCTCTCTTCAGTTCTGCTCCCTTTCTTTATTTATGAAAGCTTTCTTACTGGTTTTCCTTCTGTTTTTTTCCTTTCCCTTCTCTTTTTCCCCCTCCTTTGTTCGCCTTTCCATTTGAACATTTTCTTCCTACTTCCCAATGTTAATCATCCATTTCGGTCCCTATTTATACTTTCAATTTCTCACACAAAAGAAACAATGGGATATTTAAACATATGTGTCTAATTTATGTGTCTTCACTTAAAATTATGGTCTCAAGGTGTGTCCTTTTGCCTACAAATGGCTCAAGTCTATCAAGTCTTTATGGCAGAGTAGTACTCCACTGTATATAAAAGCCAAATTTTCTCTATCCATTGATTCATTTATGGACATCTAGGCTATTTCCCAGTCTTAGCTATTATAAATTTTGCTGATATCAACATGAATATGCATATATCCCTGTGGTAGGACACTATTCTTTAAAAAATATAATAAACAGGCCATTAGAGTGCCTGCATCTGGGAGACTTTCCCACAGAGAGCCAGACCAGCTCGGCGGAGCTAAGGGAGCAGCTTTTCCGAGGTACAGCATGTTCTGCCAGGTCCTGGGCGCCATTAGAGCACCCGCGCCTGGGAGACTTTCCCTCAGAGAGCCAGACCAGCTTAGTGGAGCTACGGAAGCAGCTTTTCCCGCGAGACTCTAGCCAGGTGAATAAACTCCACCAGAGTGGCAGTGCCCCCAAGACTTTCCCAAAGTTTCCTGCAGAGAGGGAGCCCAGCTTCACAGCAACAGTAGGGCAGACTTTGCAGTGGACCTTTGATGGGTAAGGCCCACACCGGTGCTCTGCCCGGCAAGACAACTTCCCCCACCATCGCAGGTAAGCTCTGAGCCTGGCACCTCAGGAATCGTCTGGGGTTCCTGGGCCCAGGGCTTCACGGTCAGCTAACATCAGGGGATAAGTTTGATATCCAAGTTAACTAGGGTTGCTGGAGTCATCTGTGAGCTGTCTGGGCAGTGTGTAGCTCAACACTTTTCAACTGACATGCAAAATGACAAGACAGAGTAGCAAAACGCAGCCACAGAACTCAACCCCACCCAGAACGAGTCCAGGAAACAATGATATAGGAGAACTAGGAAGCCACATACCTGCATCTGAAGTAAAGAAACAACTCCATCAGGCCATAGAAGAGATTAAAGCAGAAATAATCTCTCAGGCAAGAAATGAAGTGAAAATAATAATGGAAGAAATGCTCCTCACATATAGAGAAGAAACAGATAAAAGGATAGGAGAACATAGGAAACAAATGGAAACGTTACATGAACAATTTAGGAATGAATTAGAACGCATGAAACAGATTCAAAAAGATTACCAGGAAATCAAAACTTCCCCTGAAAGCTTGCAAAACTGCCTGAATGAAGCTGAAGATAGAATTTCAGATCTTGAAGACAGCATGGCAGCTAGTGACTGTGAAAGGAAAGATCTCTTAAAATCATCAAGGATCCAGAAAATATTAATCCAACAGCTCCAAGATGAGACAAAAAGAAATAATATCAGGGTAATAGGAATCAATGAAAGAGAAGAAGGCAAAACAAATGATATAAAAAGAATAGTTGCAGAAATAATAGCAGAAACTTTCCCAGACATGGTAAGAGATACTGAAGTTAAATGAAGCATGTAGAACCCCAATAAGCCATAACCCAAATAAAGCCACACCCAGACATATAATAGTCAAGATCCCAGACACCCAGCAAAAGAACACAATATTAAAAGCAGCTAGAGAAAAGAAACAGATCACCTATAAAGGAAAGCCGATCAGAATCACAGCAGACTTTTCAACAGGAACCATGAAATCAAGAAGAGTTTGGAGCGAGGTATTGCAGATTTTGAAACAAACCAGCTTCCAGACTGATATATCCTGTGAAACTATCCCTCAAATTCAATGTAGAAATAAAATATTTCCATGACAAAAAACAACTGAAGAACTTCATGAGTGCCAAACCAATACTACAAAAAGCACTAAAAGAAATTCTTAATAGAGAAAAAACAGACCACAATTTCAAGAATAACAATAGAAAGGAGGCTTTAAGCAGAACAAGCAAGTAAACAGATAGCAAAAATAAGAAAGCAACAGCAAGTAAATAGCATGACAAGAATAAGCCAACATATAGGAGTTATAACCATTAATGTAAATGGCCTCAATTCACCAGTCAAAAGAAACAGACTGGCAGAGTGGATTAAGAAATAAAATCCAACCATATGCTGTATACAGGAAACACATTTTACTCAAAAGGAAATCCACAGACTGAAAGTTAAAGGATGGAAAATAATTCTCCATGCAACAGGTTCCCAGAAAAAAGCAGGGGTAGCTATTATGTTTGCAGATAATGTAAACTTCAATCTGAAAACAATCAAAAGAGATAAAGAAGGCCACTACATACTAGTTAGGGGAAAGCTGAAAGAGGAAGAGATAACAATCCTCAACATTTATGCACCAAATACTGGAGCACCAAACTAAGTCAAATCTTAACAGACACGAAGAACCATATAATTAATAACACTATTGTAATAGGGGACCTAAAAACCCCTTTGACACAAAGAAACAGGTCAACTGGACAAAAACTCTGCAAAGAAATAACAGACCTGAACCAAAGGTGCGAACAAATGGACTTAGTAGATGTATACAGAGTGTTACACCCCACAACATAAGAATACACATTTTTCTCAGCTGCACATGGGTCTTTCTCTAAAACAGACCACATTCTAGTCCATAGAGCATACCTACCTAAATACAAAGGAATTGAAATTATCCCATGCATATTATTTGACCACAGTGCAATGAGATTGGAAATTAATGACAAAGGGACCTCCAAAAACCCCATAAACACTTGGAAATTAGACAACAACCTCCTGAATAACCAATGGGTCACAGAGGAAATTAGAGAAGAGATTGGAAAATACCTACAAACAAATGAAAATACAAATACAACTTATAGGAATCTGTGGGATGCAATGAAAGCCATCCTCCGAGGGGAAATATATCGCGATGAACTCACATATAAAGAAAACAGAAAGAGGGCAAATAAATACCCTAATGCTACACCTCAAACTTCTAGAAAAAGAGGAACAAGCCAAACTAAAAGCCCAAAGAAGGGAGGAGACTATAAGACTCAGGGCGGAAATTAATGCAATTGAGATGAAGAAAACACTACAAAAAATAAATGAATCAAACAGTTGGTTCTTTGAAAGAATGAATAAAATTGATAAACCCCTAGCCAACCTTATCAAATAAGAAAGGAAAGAATTCAAATTCATGCAATAAGAAATGAAAAGGATGAAATCACTACAGATTCCACAGAAATTCAAAAGATCATTAACACCTGATTTGAGAATTTTTACTCCAATAGGATAGAAAACCCAGAAGAAATGGATAGATTCCTAGAAATGTACAAACTACCAAGATTGAATCAGGAAGATACAAAAATCCAGGACAACCCAATATCAATTAATGAGATTGAAAATGTCATTAAAACTTACCGACAAAGAAAAGCCCAGGCCCTGATGGATTCACAACAGAATTCTATAAAACATTCAGCGAAGATTTAATGCCAACACTCCTCAAACTCTTCAATGAAATTGAAAAGAAAGGAATTCTCCCTAACTCATTTCTGGAGGCAAGTATTATACTGATACCAAAAACAGAGAAGAACCCAACTAAGAAAGAGAACTATAGGCCAATCTCCCTAATGAACATACATGCAAAGATACTCAACAAGATACTGGCAAATAGATTACAGCGAATCATAAGGAAAATTATACACCACGACCAGGTAGGTGTCATTCCAGGAATGCAGGGATGGTTCAGTATTCGCAAATCAATTAATGTAATACATCGTATCAATAGAGTCAAAGACAAAAACCACATGATCATCTCAATAGATGTGGAAAAAGCTTTTGATAAAGTCCAATATGCATTCATGTTAAAAACCCTAGCAAAAATTGGAATAGATGGCCTTTACCTCAATCTGATCAAAGCCATCTATGCTAAACCAACAGGCAACATCATACTAAATGTGCAAAAACTGAAAGCTTTCACTTTAAACTCAGGAACAAGACAAAGATGTCCACTGTCACCACTCCTATTTAACATAGTTCTGAAAGCATTAGCCAGAGCAATTAGACAAGATAAAGAAATAAAGGAATAATGATAGGAAAGGAAGAAGTGAAACTATCACTATTTGCAGATGACATGATTCTTTACATGGAAGACACAAAAACTCCACAAGAAGACTCCTTCAATTAATTGACAAATTCAGCAGAGTAGCTGGATACAAAGTCAACATCCAAAAATCAATAGCATTCCTATACACAATTAAGAAGCAGACTGAGAGAGAAATTAAGGAAACCATACCTTTTACAATAGCATCCAAGAAATTGAAATATTTAGGAATCAATCTAACAAAAGAGGTAAAAGATCTTTTCAATGAAAACTATAGTACTCTGAAAAAAGAGATTGAAGAGGATTTCAATTCATGGAAAAACATTCCCTGCTCATGGTTAGGAAGAACCAGCATTGTGAAAATGGCCATACTACCAAAATTGTTATACAGATTTAATGCAATTGCCATTAAATTATCATTAGCATACATCACAGATCTAGAGAAAACATGCTTAAATTCTTCTGGAACCAGAAGAGACCCAGAATAGCAAAAGCAATCTTGGGCAACAAGGACAAGTCAGGTGGAATCACAATCCCTGACCTGAAATTATACTACAAAGTTACTGTAGTAAAATCAATCTGGTACTGGCTCAAAAACAGACCTGAGGATCAACGGAACAGACTGGAAGATGCAACCACAACAAAAAACCCACTCAGCTACCTAATATTTGACAAAGGGGTCAACCAAACCCACTGGAAAAGAGAAGGCCTGTTTAATAAATAGTGCTGGAGAATTGCCTTGCCTCTTGCCGAAGACTGAAAATAGACCCAAGTCTATCACCATGCACCAAGCTCAAGTCAAAATGGATTACAGATCTCAATATTAAAACAGAAACTCTAAATCTATTGGAAGAGAAAGTAGGTAAAAATCTTGAAGACATAGGAGTAGGCAGAGAGTTCATGAACAAAAATGAAGCTGCAAGGGAAACACTTCAAAGAATCAATAACTGGGACCTCATCTTACTGAAAAGTTTTTGCACATCTAAAGAAATCACCAACAAAGTGAAAAGAAAACCCACAAATTGGGAAAAAATCCTAGCTGGCTGTCCCTCAGAAAAGGTCTTCTATCTAGAACATACAAAGAATCAAAAAACATGAACCTGTCCAAATTCAAAGACCCTATCCAGAAATAGGGATCTGAGATGAATACACACTTCTCAGATAAAGAAATACAAATGACAAATAAATATATGAGAAAATGTTCTACATCTTTAGTCATTCGAGAAACGCAAATAAAAACAACATTAAGATTTCATCTCACCCCAGTAAGATTGACCAGCATTAAGACATCATCCAATAACAAATGCTGGCGAGGCTGTGGAGAAATAGGAACTCTGCTGCACTATTGGTGGGAATGCAGACTGGTAAAACCACTGTGGAGATCAGTTTGGAGATTTCTTAGCAAACTTGGTCTAGAGGTCCAATTCAACCAAGCTATTCCCCTTTTGGGTATTTTCTCAGAAGATCTGAAAGCATCATATCACTGCAATATATGTGCACCCATGTTTATAGCAGCACAATTTGTAATAGCTAAATTGTGGAAGTGACCCAAATGTCCATCCAGAGAGGACTGGATTAAAATAATGTGGCATTTTTATATAATGGAATATTACTCAGCTATGAAAAAGGACAGATTTGGGCTTTTGTAGGCAAATGGTCACAATTGGACACCGTACTCATAAGTGAAAGAAATTGGAGGTTCATGTGCAGGCAACGTATTGTATCACTGGTGTAGGAATCTGAAGGTGGGAATGTGGATTGGGGGATGTGAAGGGAATCTGCTCAAAGGTAGGGAGCAGGTGGGATGGAGGGAAGAAGGAAGGGGCAAATATGTGTCTATGTGTGTATATGCAAGATGGCTAATATGGTGCTATTGTTGACCCATGTCGCTTTATGGTAAGGAACAGTTCGTGATTGTTTGATCAAGATTGTATGTCTATATGTGATTTCAGGAGCATGCACTTTGAAGTTATCAGTGTGTGGTGCAGCAACCATTGCTAATTCCTTGTCTCTTTGTCTATAATTCAGTTTTGATTGTACTGCTCTTGTGCTACTTTGTGTCTTTTTGTGAATGTTTTTCTTTTTGTTGTTGTTTGGTTTTCTTTTTTTCTGTACTTTTAAAAATAAAAAATAAAAAAATAAAAGTTTAAAAAACAAATGAAAACCAAAAACAAACAAACAAACAAAATGGAAAACATTAACAGAAAGACACAAAGTAGCACAAGAGCAGTACAATCAAAACTGAATTGTAGACAAAGTGACAGGGAATTATCAGTGGTTGTTGTATTATATATTTATAACTTCTGAGTGTATGCTCCTGAAATCACATATAGACATACAATCTTGATCAAACAATCAATCATGAACTGTTCCTTACCATAAAGCAACACAAGTCAACAGTGGCACCATGTTAGCCATCCTGCATATACATATATAGATAAATATTTGTCCCTTTTTTCCTTTTCTTCCTCCCCCCCATCCCACTTGCTCCCTACTTTTGAGCAGATTCCCTTCATATACCTCCTAATTTACATTCCCACCTTCAGATTGGTAGGACACTGTTAATTCTTTTGGGAAGATAACAAGAAAGGAAATAGTTGGGTCAAATTGAGCCTCTAGCTTTAGATTTTTGAGGAATCACCATAATGATTTTTGTAGTGGTTGTACCAATTTACACCCCCCCCAACAGTGGAGAAGGGTTCCTTTTTCCACACTACCTCACCAGCATTTTTTATTGGTTGATTGATTGATTTATTGACCGCAGCAATTCTTTTTGGGGTGAGGTGAAATCTCAGAGTTGTTTTAATTTACGTCTCTTGAATGACCATTGATGCTGAACATTTTTTCATATATTTATTTGCTGTTTGTACTTCTTCATCTAAAAGTGTCTATTTATTTTAGATGCCCACTTTTGGAATGGAATTGGAGGTCTATGATTTTTCTTTTTTTAGTTCTTTATATATTCTAGATAGCTGTCCTTTGTCTGATGAATAGCTGGTAAATTTTTTTCCCCATTATTTGGGTTGTCTCTTCATTCTGTTGGTGGTTTCTTTTGTTATGCAAAAGCTTTTTAAGATGGTGAGATCCCAGTTGTTGATTCTTTGTAATATTTCCTGTGTGATTGGGGTTTTGTTTATAAATTCTTTGCTTACACCTATGTCTTTAAGAACTTTACTTGTTTTATCTTCCAGTAGATGGTGTTTCTGCTTTAATATTGAAATCTTTGTTCCATTTCAATTTTAGTTTAGTTCATAGTGAGAGATATAGGTTTAGGTTTAATCTTTGGCATATGGAAAGTCAGTTTTCCACCACCATTTATTAAAGAGCTATATTTCTTCCAATGAAGGTGTTTGATCTCTTTGTCAAAAATAAATAAAGTTGAATGTGATTGAAGGTGTTTCTGCATTTTTGATTTTTCAATTTTTTTTTTTTGCCAGTATCATGCTGGTTTTTCTCATGGTAGCTTTGTAATATGACTTCATATCAGGGATTGTGTTACCCCTGTCTTTCCTTTGTTGCCTAGAATTGCTTTTGTTATTTTAGATATCTTCTGGTTCCAAATGAATTTTAGGATTTTTTCTCTAGTTTTGTGAGTTATGCTGTTGTTATTTTAATTTAGATTGCATTTGAACTATATAACAGTTTTGGAATATGGCCATTTTTACTATATTTCTAATCCAAGAATGGGGGATATCTTTCCATTTTTGACATCCTCTTAGATCTCTTTTTTCAGAGTATTTTAATTTTCAGTGTATAAGTCTTTCTCCTTTGTTAGATTTGTTCTTACATATTTCATATTTCTTGATGCTATTGTCAAATGAATGGCTTCTCTTATTTCTCTCTCACTGAGTTTGCTACTCATGTACATGAGTGCTATTGATTGCTGAGTGTTGACTGTGTATCCTGCTATGCTGCTGAATTTGGTCATTAATTCTAGCAGTCTTTGGTGGCACGTTTGGGGTCTTCTATGTAGAGTATCAGGCCATTAGCAAATAATGATAATTTGAATTCTTCACTTCTTATCCTTATTCCTTTTATTTTGTTCTCATGTCAAGTTGCTCTGGGTAAAGGCTTCAGAACTATATTGAACAGGGGTGGTGATTGCAGGCATCTTTATCTCATTCCTGGTTTTCGAGTGAAAACTTTCAGTATTTGACCACTTAGTATGATGTTGGCTATAAGGTTTTCACAGATGGATTTCATCAGATTGAGATAAATACCACCTATCCTGATTTGGACATCATCAAATGCTTTTTCTGCATATATTGAAATGATCACATGATTTTTGTCTTTGGTTCTGTTACTGTGGTGGACCTATCCACACCTTGTTTTGGGGGCTCTGACTCCTAGAATTATCAGAGAATGTATTTCTGTTGTTTTATGTCACCCGTTGGAGTGAATTTGTTATGCAGCAATAGGACACTCGTACACCTCTTTCACTGAGAAGTGTTACTAGGAACATATTTTAAAATACTGCTCCTAGCTTTTGGCTTCTTATCTGTAAAATGTGGACATATGGAGTGCCTGGAGCAGGGGTGTGTGAAGGTGTGATGACCTGATGAGGTGTATTAGTCAATATCCCAAGGTTAGGACAAAATATGTGGAACCTGCAATTTAAAAGAGAGGTAAGTTTTGGCTCACACTTGCAGAGGTTTCAGTCTGTGGGCAGCTGGTTTGCAGTGAGGACATCACGGCAGAGGACAGCCTGAAACTTCATGGCAACCAGGAAGCAATGGAAAGAAAAGCCAGAGAGAGGGAAATGGGTTGGGGTCACAACCAACCTTTCCAAGGGACACCCCAGTGACTGCCTTCCTGTAACTCAGCCTAGCCTCCTCTTAGCCTATTCAACTAATTTTTAGCAGCCATTAATGTATTGATAAAATTAATGCCCTTGTGATTCAGTCAGCCTAGGCTTCTTGCTGCTTTGGGATCTTTGAGGCTTTTGGTGGGCGTTTTAGATCTAAGCCATGGGTCCTAGCTCTCACACAGAGGCTTAGAACCTCTAAATGCTTCTCATTTGGTACCATTGATTTACTTTTTTTAAGCAGAGCTAAGGTTCAAATCCAGGGCCTCAGGTATGATTAGCCTGACGCATTCTGTCTCTGAGCCATTCCTGTAGTGAGTATTGAAGTGGTATAGTCCACCCGAAGCATCAGTAGGTACCACATCTGCAGAGTCAACTAGCTGTGGATTGAAATATTTTTAAAACATTGCACATATGCCATAAATAGGCACCATATTATCGAACTATTGTTGCTCTGACTACTTCTGTCCCTTCAGGCATGCTTTATACTTCAGAAGCTCCAGGATCAAGCTTTGTTTGTGACACTAAAGGTAGCATCCTGGTTAATCAGGGGTTTTAAATCCATGTTGTGGGACACTGAACTCATGACACCACCCTCATGTTGCCATTTTCACATTAGTAGTTAAAGAGATGCAAGATCTCAGAGTGGCCAGACACAGAGACACTGGAAGAGGATCCGGGGCCAGGTCCAGCTCCCAACTTGCTTGTTATGTGACATTAAGACAAATTGTTTAACATTTGTTTCAGTACAAAACAATAGTGGTTTATCTGAAAAATCTTAAGTGACTTTGATCTGGATTTTAGAATGAGATAACACTTCCTTCCATTAAATAGATAAATGGGGGCTGGGGATATAGCTCAGTGGAATAAGCGCTTGCCTAGCAAGCGCAGGGTCCTGAGTTCGATCCCCAGTACCGCAAAAAAAAAAAAAAAAAAAGATAAATGTTCTGATGTGCTGAGCTGAAAAGGTTGGTTTTATAAATAGAGAAATGCTACAAAAAGCCAGGGAGACAGAAAAACAACTGACTGATTAGCATCACTTTAATTCTCTGGCTAAGGACTAACACAGAGGGAACATTATGCTATGGTAATTAAATTTTCCTGTTTGAAATGTTGGATGTTACAACTCTGTAATCATAATTGTACAGAAGGTCAGGTGAATGACTTATGGTTTGTGCCTGGATATCCCCTCAAAGCCTCATGCAGTCATGGAGCAGGCTTCTAGGGTTTATGATTGACTCATGGTCCAATGTTGGGATTAAGGGTATGAGTGCTACACCAGCTCTGGGTCAGTTTGTTTGCATACAATGTGAGAGAGAGAAAGAGGCTGCTTGCCCCTGCTCTTCCCTTTTGCTCTTGCTGCTTTGACTGTCTTCAGCTGACATGAACTGTTTCCCTCTGCCATGTGCCACTCTGCCTTGGAGCCAGCTGATTATGGACTGAAACCTCCACAAGTTGTGAGCTAAATGAACATCTCCCTCTTTAATTCAAGCATCAGATATTTTGTCTCAGCAACGAGGGAGAAGTAACCAAGACAATGGCCTAGTATCAGCTTGCTGATGTGAGACTTTGGCATGAGTGACTCCATTTTGATTTGTAGCCTGGTCTTCTGAAGTTCAGATCAGGAGTTTATCCAAAACAAAATTCTCTCCTTTTCTTGCTTAAATATTCCTGTGTACCATGGAAAACTGGCTTATAAAATGGGCACAATTTTCATTACATAATTTTCCCTTAATGTTTGTCAGTTTTTGTAGGTGAGGTACTCCTGTAACAGACTGGACATATTTTTGTCTTTCCCCAGTATCAGAATTTATTGAAAACCCATAAAGTAGTACACTGTATCAATATCATTATCTTTTTTAAATGGACCACTCAGATTTCACTTGATAATCAATGAGCTGGGCCATCACAATTTCTTTTACTCCATTCTTAATTACTAACATCCATAAAATAAACCACACAGCACACTTCACACAATATACCGGTTGTAGGATGACTAAGAAAGTGTTGGCCCTGGCTGTAGGATTCGACTAATATCCAATGCAAAGTATACAGAGATGTGGCAAGATACCACAGACTAGATCAGAATACAGACTAGACATCAAATCTTCCAGGAATTGCAGAGCTTCTTGAAAGTGAGAGTTGGTTTAAACCTTAGTCCAGTTAGTAGGAAGACCGGTTGCACTGTGAGAAGCAAAAAGACAGAGCTGAGCAAAATGTAGGGGACTGGAGTGGGAGTGGCCTGTTGACCTCATGACATTAAGTATACCTGGATTAGTATGACTGGATGATAGATCAGTGTGGTCCTGCCATATCTCAGTGTTCAGTGTTCCTCATTCATATGGTGCAGGTGTGGGAGTTACATTGTTTGTTATGTTGGATAAACTCAGAAACCTAATTTTTATCAGATAGAACTTAGATATATCATGTTTCCACGTCCAAGCATCTTTGACTTCATTTGGCAAGTTTGCAGGCAGAAATTTTTAGTACAAAGATTGATTTATGCATACAGGTCTTGTGATTGTGCTGCAGAGTTGAGAGGTGTATTTTAGTTAAACTTGGTGTGTCAATATGTGGTAGGCATCTACTGGGACAGACAACTAACAAGTCATTTTGCCTCAGAATTTCCACTAAAGTAGAGGAAACTTGTTTTATAAAAGAGAGTCACTGAAGGCATGGCCTGCAAAATACTATACATCACAGAGTAATTCCCGGTAGGGAACAGCCTGCTGTATGTATCAGTGCTTACAATAGTGATGGAAACTGCTGTGTGTTTTTCATAAAGGCTATAACCATTTTGGAGACATTCCTTGAATTCAAACCCCATGAAGTTCCCATGAAGGCAAACCTGCCTAATCAGTGTTTGCCTCCACTCTGCCACACAACTCATACATTAGGAAAGTTTTGGGGTTGCACATTCCTAGGTTGTTTCCACTGACCCAGTATGTGTCTCCTGGGAAAGTGTATGAGCAACTTGTCCCTTCCCCAGAAGCCTGAGTTCCTCCCTCAAGAGGACAAACCCAGCCTGGGTGTGTTCAAGGATAAGGGTTGATATGCTGGCTTGGCCCAGAGATCAAGTGCCTGGTCTGTTTTCTAAGGACTACCCTAGAATTTTTGGAAGTTTTGGCTTTTGGGTGGTATCTCTGGGGATCTGCACTCAGAGCTGGGCCAGCCGGACAGATTTACAGAAAAGGCAGAATACATCCCACTTGGCAATGCTTTATAATTCTTTTTTAAAGTTGCTTGACTTTGTTTGCTAGTATTTGGTGATCATTGTTGTCTCAATACTTGTAAGAGTGATTGGTTTTTAGTTTGGGGTTTTTTTGATGCCTTTGTATTTGTTAATAGCATTACATTAAATTCATGGAATTGGTTGAGTTGAAGCTTCTCTTTGCCTTTATCTTACTTGGATTTCACTGGGCTTCTTGGATATCTAGAATAATATTTTTTTCACCAAATTTAGGGAGATTTCTGCTATTATTTCTTTGAAGTTTTTGTCTCTTTTTCTTGTTCTGATATTTTAAGTAGTAGCCTGCATTTCTCTGAGACTATGCTCATTTTACAGTTATTTTTATTGCTCTTTTGAGTGCATATTTTATATATATACTATCCATTTATGTATTTTGGGTGGTATTAAGGATTGAATTCAGTATCTTCCAAATGTTGCAGAAGCACTCTACAACTGAGATATATCCGCACCTTTTAAATTTTATTTTGAGACAAGGGCTTGCTAAATTTCCCAGACTGGCCTTAAACTCATGATCCTCTTACCTGAGTATCCTGATAAGTAGGGACTATAATCATGTGCCATCATTCCTGGTGTAAGTTAAATGTTCTGTCTTTAAGGTCAAACATACTTTTGAATCCTTGTAGCAAATACTTCATTTTTGTTATTGTACCTTCCAATTCTATAATTTTAGTTTAGCCTATTAAAAAATAATTTCTATTTATTGTTTTATCTTTCTGATGAAACATTGTTATGATGTTGTAGTTCTTTAAGCATGATTTTCTTTATTTTTAAAAACCATATGTATAACAGGTGTTTTGAAGTCTTTGTGAAGTTAAACATCTGGCCATTCTCAACGGCAATTTTTAATTTTGTTTTCCTTTGTATGGGTCATACATTCTTGTTTCCTTGCATGTCTCATAATTTTTGGTTGTTAAAAGGAAAATTAAAAATATTATAGCAATTCTGGGAGTTGTTTTGGTTTTTTGTTTTTGATAATTGATGTCTTTAAGCACCTCAGCCTGGCTTGGATTTCAAGGCTCCCCTGACTCAGTTTCCCACATGGAGAAAGTACAGGTGTGCACCACAGCACCTGTCTTTATAGCAACTCTGGTTACTAATTCCTCACCCACTCCTCTTGGTGATACTGTTTGTTGTTTCTTTGTTTAGTGTTTAGATGTCCTATCTCAGTGCAGTCTATTTCTGCCACACCTTGATGCTTCTGGCATCTATAGGCAAGTGTGCAGTCATCTTCAGGTAATAATATTTTCAGCAAGGCTACCCTTAACATCTTCCCTCACTGGTGTCTTTGTTAAGGTGTCTGTCACTGTTGGTATCACACAGGGCTGTAAGCCTCTGCTACCTGCAAGGTAATTGTTCTATTATATACACTAATGTTCTGGGGTAAAATTTTTCTATTTGCTTCTGTACATTCAACTTCTGCAGTATGTTTAGCTTTGCTGGCTCCAGCTGCCTTCAGGGAACAAAGGCCAATCTTTTTCACCTGGGGTGTTTTCATTTCAGAATTATTCCAGCACAACACATTTAGATGATTTAATGTCATTTTCTACCAACTGGGGGGGGAGATTTCAAACAGAAATTCTGTGTGTGTTACATTCTTAAAGCCACACGGTGTGGCAACAGACCATAACGTTTGAAAGGTAAGGAGCCTATTGCCCTTTCTGAAAAGATTTGGATTATAGCCCTTCCAGGTGGAAAATGACATCTTCTTTAGTATTCTGCATTGGCCCCAGGGATAACAGTTGTTACTTATATCTGAAATTTGAATGTTCATTTGATGTCTTTTACTTCTTTCTGCTCAACTCCTTTTGCTCCAAAACCTTATGTTTATAATTCCTTTATATTAAGTGCTTCCTCTCACACTGCAAAAGCTGGCTGTTGGCCAAAGTTGATATAATGCAGGAACATGCTGTGTGAGGACCTAGAACCAATAAACTGAATGCTCTCTGCTGCAATACCCCCTCATTCCTCTTTACTGATAAAGCTTTGGAGCCAACAGGCAAAGAAAATCATTTAGAAGCTTCTATCTCTTGGTGTACACGATGTAGGTGAATCTCACAAGCACGGTTTTAAATGAAAGAATCAACACAGAAATAACACTCTCTGCATTATTCCACTTACATAAAATTCAAAAACCAGCAAGCTGAGTCTTCGATGTTAAATGAAGGAGACTGCTTCCCCTTTATGGTTGTGCAACAGGGTGGTGGTCAATACAGGGAGAGGGTGACGTCAGAGATGTGTTCTGTCCTGACTTGTGGCTGGTTTCTTGGGTTTGTTCATTTTGTAAAAATTCCTCCAGCTGAAAATTTACAATTTACGTACACTTTTTTTATTTTAAAGAGAATTTTAAAAAGAACAATGGAAAAATACCAACAACATAGACAAAAATAAAACAAAGCAAAACAATAAGTGTGATACAGGGTTTCAGAACAAAATGATAGGAATTAACAGTGGTTGTTATATTACATATTGTTACCTTCATCTAAGTTTGTCAGATTACCAGATGTCAGAATGCAAGATTAACCAAACCATTAAAAAGAATTAAAAATAAAAACAAAAAAATTGTAAACAATACAGAATTTCATCAAACAAGATGAAAGGAATTTAACAATGGTTGCTTCGTTGCATGTTCTTCAAATTAGTTGTTCAGATTACTAGATACAAGCATTCAATATTGGTCAAAAAATAAATAAAGCAGTAACTATTCCTTTCAATAAACCATTAGACATCAGCAGGACAGTTATCCTAAGCATCCTTCTGTATACGTATATATATATTTTCCCTTCATTCTTTCTTTCCTTTTCTCCTTTCCCTCATCCCAGTTGTTTCCTATTTTGAGCAATTTCTTTCTCTTTTCCAACATCTATTGTATGTTTTGGGTTCCACTTACTTTTTCATATTCTTACACTAGGGAGACAACATGATGTCTATGCATATGGATCCAATTTATCTCCCTTATGAGTATGATCTCTAGTTGCATCCATGTACTTACAAAAGCCTTGACTTTATCTTTTTTATAGCTCAAACTAGCAATTTTTATACAATGGAGTATTACTCAGCTATAAAAAAGATACTCTTGAGGCTTTCATAGGTTAATGGATGCATCTTGAGACCATATTCATAAGTGAAATAAATCAGACTCACATGTGTAAGCATCACATTGTCTTCCTGGTCTATTGTATAAAAATACCATATCTGTTTTATATTCCTCATTTGATGGGCATTTGGGTTGTTTCCAAGATTTAGTTATGAAAAATTGTGCTGCTATAAACATGGGTGCACATATATTGCTGTGGTATGATGTTTTTAATTCTTCTGGGAAAATACCCAAATGGGGAATAGCTGGGTTAAGTGGGACCTCTAATGCTAGTTTTGTGAGGAATCTCCACATTGATTTCCACAGTGGTTTCACCAATCTACACTCCCACCAGCAGTGAAGAAGGATTCCTTTTTTACATAAGCATATGTGTACACAGTTGTATTTGTTATAGATAGATAAAACTCAGCATAAAGTTCAAGGGCATTTGCACAACTACATACAGTATACTGCAGTATTATTCATACTCACTCAGAAGTGCAAGCAATCTAAATGTCCACTGTCGGTTCAATGAGATTCTGTGTCTGCACCTGGGTGGTTGAGCACATGCTTAACATAACAAAGCCTGTGTGTTCCATCCCCATTCTGGAAAACTGAAGTAGAAAAATTTGATATATAAATATAATGAATAATGTTCAGTCTTTTAATAGGAGTCAGACTTATCACATGTTATGACTTGGCTAAAGCATGAGGACAATGTGCTAAGTGGAATGAGTTAGTCTCAAAAGTACAAACGCTATGTAATCTACTTTGATAGGTAAATAGTTTCAGACTCTTAGAGCAGTGATAGAACCAAGACCCACACTGAACCAGACCAGACCTTCTGACATGAGAAAAATCTTTATTGGGCAGGGAGTAGCAGGCTACCTAACAGACCAAGGAAGCAACTGAGCTGAACAAAGAATGGGCTTTTAAACTCTTTTTGGGGGGAAAGGGGGAAAGTGTCTGCAGGCCAGAATAGCTCAAGCGGGGGGAGGGTTCTATGGGCCAGATAGCCCTAGGGGTCAGGACTGGCTTGCGGGTCAGAACAACCCAAGCGAGGTAGCTTGCCAAAGCAAATGAGGGCAACGTTGGCTTTTGTGGCCGAGGGAAACTGAAGTGGAACAGGTAAGAGAAGGAAAGAAATATTGAGTTAAAGTTTTCCCACGAGGGGTCTGGCTGCCTTGTGACTTATCAAGCCGCATGGTTGTCATGGGCTTAACACTGGAAGGGGAATTGTTCAAGAAGTACAGAGCTTCAGCTTTCAAGAGATCTGCCTCGCATAGCGAGATACACTTAGTAAACACTTCTGTGTTGCACACAAAGTGGTTATGGTGGTAAATTTTATATTATGTGCTTTTTAAAGACCATTAGCAAATAAACCACTGAGGGAAATGGTCCACCTCTCTTCCTAGCAAATCTTCCCTAGAAACTGAAAATAGAGTCCACACAAAACTCCATCTGCTGGAATCAGCCCTACTGCAACCTGTGGGTCTCTAGCTGGACCAGGGTTTAGCCAATCATGCCCAAACACCCTGGAGATGGCTCACATATTTCTGAGTCCTAGGGCCAGGAGAAAGGAATCCTACTACCATAGGCTGACCTGGGCCTCAATGAGCCTTCTAATCCCTTTCAGGAAATGGCACCAAGGGCTAGTTTGAGGATAATGTTTGCCCACATTCCTTGTTCCAAGAGAAAAAAAAAACAATCAGAACTGTTTTGGAAAATAGGCTTCACAAACACCTGCAAGAGGCTGAGTCAGGCTACTGTCAGGCAAGACTAGAAAATGTGGGCGGAGTTGGAGCTCTTATAATCAGTCAGGTTTTCACCACGTTGCCAGGCTGGTATCTCTGGGAGCAGCTTCTCACGGGCTCAGACCATGGCTGTCCTATTACTGGTGCCATTACTGTGCTTCCCTGTCTTTCTCCTGGGCCTCCTTGTCTGGACCATCTGCAAGCATTTCCTCACCACAGATGTCCCCTCTAACATGGAACATCCTGTCAGGTTCAGAATTCTGGATTGCATGTTTATATATGTGATCATTTTGGTGAGTGTTCTCTCAGGCCCCACCATGAGTTGGGGTGTGGTCTCTCCCCTCTCCCCCTTCTCTTTCATTTCTTTTCTTCCCTCTGCACATTCCCCGAGACAGATAAGGTAGGATTTGTTACCCTCATTTGTATCCACTATTCTCTTTCTGCCTTCCTCCTTCTTTCGTTTCTTCATTACTTCTTTGCTTTCTTTCATTATTTCTTTCCTTGTCTCATTTTATTTCCTCCCTCTTTCCTTCCTTCTTTGTATTCTTTGATCTGTTTTTCCTTCTCTCCTGCCTTTTCTTCCTTCCATCTTTGTTTCTTTCTCTCCTTCCTTCCTCCTTTCCTTCCTTCCACTGTTTTTGTTCCTTCCCTCCTTCTCTTCCTTTTTTTCCTATGCTCCTTTCATTCCCTTTTCCTTCTGGCTACCTTCATTCCTTCTCTCTTTTCTTTCTGCCTACTTCCCTCTTTTTCTTTTCCTCCTATTTCTCATCCTCTTTTTTCCTCATTCCTCCTGTTTTCTTCCTCCCATTATTCCTTCACAACTTCTTTCCCTCCTGTCTCCCTCCTTTTCCCCTCTTCCTCCTTTTTTTGCTCCTTAACTCTTTGTTTCCCTTCTTTCTTCCTTTTCCTTTCCTTCTATGCTTCCATCCCTCCTTCCTTTCCCTTTCACCCCCCTTCCCACTCCCTCTACCTTCACTAATACCCTTCCTTTCTTCCTTCAGCATAAAACATTTATCAAGTGCCAATCAATGGGCTCTTCCTGAGGACTGAGTAACAATTTGTGAGTCCCTACTCACAAGCGGTTTGATGGGCACTGACACCTTCAGGGCAGCACTTACCTGCCCTGAGATATTTGTCCTGCATAGATGGGGCATTTGCAAAAACCTTCTGTGTCTAAGTTTCATCTGTATAATGGATGCAACAATTGTATCTATCTCATCAGATGATATTTGAAAGGGATTATTAGGTTTAACACTGTTGGGCAAATAATAATTCAGTCTCTCGTGAGCTGCTATTGAAGAAAAACACTAAAGGTTGGAAAAGCCCAAATTTCCTGGATCTCTCAGATATCTGAGTCCTTTGTTTTTAGTTCTGGAGCCCCAAACTATCATGTAATACCTTAGGGCCAAGATAGACCCCAAATATGATGTTGATGGAGGAGATAATCTAAAATAATCACCGTGCACTTCGTACAGGAAATATCTTACCTTGCAAGTGTATTTCACAAAATATCCAGATTGGCTTGTTTGTAATGAGAGTTAGCATGTTAGTTTAAAAACATATTTGCTAAGTACATAGAGTAGCTGAAAAATATGGGATTTTAAAACCTTTTTACAGCAAAGGACCCATTGCCATGAATCCTCCCTTGAAATATACTCCCTATCACTTCAAACACACTCATCCTACCATTCTTGCCACTTTGTGAAGCACATCTAGCGGTCCTTTCTGGGTGGACACTTTGTTAAGTGTGATAAAAAACACAGTGGGTGCTGTTGCCTGGTGCCATTCCACAGAAAGCATGATGGGATGTCCTCATCTACTGTATTCGCCAGTAGCAACATGGGACTTCTGACTTCCACAAAGTCAAAGACACCATGAAAGGTAAATGGTTTGAATGGATTCAGACTATTGAGGTAGCCAAAACAGAACAAGTGAAGACACACACCAAAGAAGGCTTTCACGGATGCTTCAGAAAGAGACAAGAATGGTGGGGGGCATGTGCAAAGTGAGGGTGAGTATTGTGAAGGCAATTGATGACAGTGCGTCTGTTGTGGAATAAAACATTCAAAGTTTAAACACACATTATATTTTCACCACACCTCATAGGAAGCCCTTTGCCAGTACTCCTCTCTTCTGAGCTCACAGCTCCTCCCTAAATAATCACATTACTCTTATCTGCTGAACACAAACACAGCTTAAGGATGCTCCAAAACCCAGAGCTCTGGGTATGCAGTGATGAGGGTTGACATAGGTGACCAAACAGTTTTGCAATATCAGGCTAAGGAGAGTTCAGCATAAAACCAAAGAGAGCAAGGACATAAGTCAGATACGTTGGATGACTGACTTGTCTCAATCAGCGTCTTCCCCCCATTCTGCCACAAACTAGGCTAACACTTTGACAAAACCACATCTACTGCAGTCTGTTACCTGTGGCTCTAACAATACTAGAGAATAGGTAATTTATAAACAGGAGAAGATCGTTTGGATCACAGTTCAAGGATAGAGAAGGTTAGGATTGTGGCACCAGCAGTGGGTTGTGGCAAGGCACCTCGGGCCATCCCTTGGCAGAAAGATAAGTGTGCACGTGCTTACGAGGTAGAAAACTTGGGTTGTGTTCCACTGAGATGCAGCAAACCAACTATGCATGCAGGAGACAGGAGAGAAACATAAGTCTTAGCAGTGATATGAGGGAGGAGACCCACTTTCAGATCCTAACCTCTCCTCTACCTCATGGTCCTTTTCTTGTCTCCAACAGGGGAATGTACTAGAGAAGCTGAATATTTGCTCCATGCCTACCTTTGCTCGCTTTGCACAAGACAGAATGTTTAGAAAGAAGAAGGACCCTACAGTGGTGGTTACTGACCTTCGCTATGGGACAATCTCCGTGAGGCTCTTCCAGCCCAAGGCAACATCCAGTATCTCCCAGAGAGGGATCATATTCTACCATGGAGGAGCTGGAGTATTAGGTAGCCTGGGTAAGGAGCTTCCCTAAGCAGTGGAAAAGCAAGGGTCCTTTCATCCAAGATCCCAGGAGAATTGAAGGGAGTGAATCAAAGGAATCACTAGCTTCTTTAGAGAAGCCAAGAGAGATAGTGTGAGGAGTGTGGGGTTTACTTAATTTGGTGGAATTGCTGCTTTCATGGGCAGTGTTTTGTAATATATGATAGTCTTGGCCCCTGGGCAGCATACCAGCTATTGACTCCTCCTCTTCCCATTCAATCATGGCCAAATCCAGTCCTGTTTGTGTCACAGTGACCTTAAACCCATACACTGTCCTCAGCTCTCCAGAACCATGGGGATCCATACCCATCTTCTCTTGCCCATGCCCTTCATCTTCAGGAAACCCCTTTTACCTTGTCCTTTGCACTTGCAGCTCACTCAATCTCAAAAGATGTCCCCAAGCCTGGGGATGTATCTCAGTGATAGAACATGTGCCTAGTATGAGTGAGTCTCATAACTGAGGCTTAATCACCAGAAGTACAAAAAAAGTCCACACCCTCTCTCCTGAAGGTACTAACTAGGAACACATCCCATCCATGGGACCCGGACCATCCTAGTCCTTGACTTGTGAACAGTCTTCATTCTCAGTAGCTCCAAGGCAGAGTTCCCCAGTGACAGCCTGTGTTGAAGGGGAATGTCATTTCCAAAGGTAAAAGCAAGGTGAGCCAGTAAAGCACCTACTAAGTGTTAGGCCCCTTCCAAGCACATTAGATACAGAGAACAAGAAAGACCCAACTCTAGCCCTTATGTGCCTGTCAGCTGGATAGTGCAGGAGAATTCAGATAGGTGGATAGTTTCACATGCTGGTATCCCAGGCTGCTGGAAAAGAGAGTGATTCAGAGTTATTGGATTGGGCTCCTTTAATGAGATCAAGTTTCTTCAAGAAGTTAGAATTGGAGCCCAGGCCCAGCAGATGATGGGTAGACACTCCACATGGTCAGCAGGTCATTCTGAGCCAGGAGGGGACCTGGGGCAGCTCGGGAGGGCAGGTGACTCTGGCTGTACAGTGAGGGCCACCAAAACCCTCAGTCATCAGGAGAATTAGTACTGCACATCAGGGGAATATTTAAAGGAGGAAGACAAATGTAACAGACTAAGTTGAACTTACTATTAAAAGAATTATTAGGTAGGTCTGAGTGACTTTCACAAGTGCAAAGTAGAAGCCTGTTCAAAACTTTAGTTTGCTTACTGCAGCATGTTTAGTAGTAGTTTTGGTTTTCTAATATTTTGCAACAATACATTGTTTATCAGGAAGCCTAAGTGCCCCGGGGCCCTGGATTTTGCATCTGAAGTGGATGCCTCACTTGCTCCACCCTAATCCTCCCCAAATCAGTCAGAGTAGCATGGCAACATGGGTGGAGCTCTGGAGCATGAGTAGCGTGAGCCTGAGAGCAAAAGGAAGTCAGGATGGCAGAGCAGGTGATGAAGCGGGTTAGGTCTGTACGGCTCAGGCCATGACCTACAGAGGTCGCTGCCTGCAGAGGTCTTGATCTAGCCTGTATTAACCTCCCCTGGGAGCTTTACGGTCCTACCCACCCCAACCCTCCCTCAGGTTCACTGAGTCCCTCTGTAGTGTGGTCTTAGGTCTCAGGATGCAAAAGCTCCCAGGTGACCTCATGTACAGTGGAGCTGAGACCTGTGGCACAGACCTTTCTCATGCGTGCTGACCCCCAGTTCAGCTGACCCTGCAGTCTTTCTGCTTCTGTTTCTGTGCTATCATCACTATCCTCCTATAAAGCTCCCTTCCTGGCTCCTGTGAACATGATTCATCTGTTGTGATTTAGAAAACTTTGATTCCCAAGCCCCACCGAGAGACCCTGATACCAGGGTTTAGGGTCAGCCCTGCAGAGGACGTGGACAGGCTCCCTGGTGCCTCTGTGCTGAGAGCAGGGGCTGGAAGGGCTGAGCAGAGGTGCGTTTGGCAGCTTCTGAGCCTGATACTGGGCCTGTGGTACAGACTACTCACAGCAGTGCATCTGCCTTTTAGAACTTCAGATGAACCCCCTTATTCATAACCCATCCCTCCAGCCACTGCTTATTTCTCAATTAATATAAATACACCAATTTATTACCATTTCCAGCAGGCATGCTCAGCTTGACTTGACTTGGCTTTGTCCATTTCAGATCTGTAAGGCTTCCTGGTCTCCAGTGTAAAATTAATTGATGCAGATGAACCCGATGCCTGCTTCCTCCTCAACATTTGGGAGATTGGGGCAGATGTCTGGCTTTTCCAAGGCAGTCTAGCAAAGTGGGAGGAGACCAGGGTACAAACAGAGACAGGGCATCACCCCATGCCCACATGCCAGTTTCTCCCCCTGAGGCAGTGGGGGAAGTGCCAGGACCTCCTCATGGGCCATCCTGGATCTGTGTTCTTCTTGCAGATTTTTACCATAATGTGTGCCTTTTTCTTGCCCGGGAGACGGATTCTGTGCTGTTGTCTGTGGGGTGAGTTTCTGAGACAGTCTTCAGCTTTCCCATGGGAAGAAGGTGGGAGGGGAGTTCTTGGATGATCCTAGAGAGAGAGGAATCCTCGAGACAACAGACACCCATGGACATGCACCCAGGACACAGTGCATCTCCATATAGAGTGGCACAGGCCTGGAGAGATGCCTGCTTCAGGGGCACCACAGATCAATGCAGTGAGTGTGAATAGTGCATTACACTCCCTGAGCTGCCCAGGACTATGACATAGCCAATTAGTAAACAGCATCCCAGGATGCATTATGATATGAATCAATCTTAGTAGTGCACTAATAAGTAAAATAATTTAAAAATTACGCAAAGCCTGATGCTTTAAAAATAATGTTATTACCATTAAAATCAAACTAATACCTTCTAGGAATGACCGTCATTGAAACCAAAGTGTTTAAAAAGGAAACATTCAAGGAAACCCTCCTCTATATAGAGGCAGCACTGAGGTGAGAGAAGATAGTGGTGTGGACGTGGATGCAATCCTCAGGATGTCGGACTGACCTGAGGATTGCATCTTTTGACCCAAAGAAGATAGAGGGTAGAATGGGAAAATAACCGCAGATGTACACACTCTTATACAGGCAAAGTTGAATAGGACAAGGGACTGCAGCCAAAATGGAGCTTTACTGAAAGGAGTGAGCAGTTTGTTGAGAGAATAACCAAGGCAGCCCTCTGATAAATTAAGACAGGAAGATCCAAAGTTGGATATTATCTTGGAAGTTAGTGACATAGGCAGACACTGACGCAAACATAAAAAAATAAAAACTGCTGGAGATTTATCTTACTGTGAGTGCTGGTGTTCAATTCCCAGTAGTAAAATGATTCTTCTTGTTGGACACTTGCACCACTGGGTGGCCACAGTCAGCTTGTTGCTTTTCTTTGTGTAGGCTTCATTCTCAAGTACAGACACCCAGGCCCTGTACTTGATGGGTGAAGAGAGGCTCAGCATTGCTTAGGAACTGCTGAGTTACTTTTACATCATTCTGCACAAACATCCGGTCCTGCTCATAGGGCTAAAGGTCTTTCAGCACTGGACTGCTGAAAAAGCACAAGGATAGAGTACAACAGATGCATATCAGCTCCAAGAGACAATAGGCAAGCTAACCTTGTGTTGTAGTCTTGACCAAAAATGTTCTTAATGAGAAATACATCTATGTGCAGAGAGTCTGTCTCTAGAGTGGATTAAAGCAGCAAAGGAGACACAAGGTGAAGACAGAGATTCTATGCCTTTTCTTCCACGTTAGTCTCTTGTAAGAAGTCCGTAGGCTGAAGGGAAACGTCAGTTTCCTCAGCAAAAGAGAACACTTCGGGTCCCTGGATGTAACCTAGGCAGCTGTTACCATAATCCAGACTCTAGAGTTGCTGTCAACAGCAAAGCCAATGGGAAACTAATCATGCGTTGCCCAGATGTATGTACTCCAAAATTAGTTATTTCAAATAGACTGAGGGCAAAGGAAGCTAGAGAGCTTGTTGAGATTTTTTTCTAGGTGAGACTTTCTCAATTTTGGTAACATTATGCCTCCATGACTTTATGAGGATCTAGGATGGGTCTGGTAGAATGGGCCATGCTACAAAGTGTAAGAGTTTATTGTAGCAGTTTGTCTTGTCATTCCAGCCTTTTGCTTCAACACTGTCCCAGCATGCTGGTCCCCAGCTGTGTGAGCATAAGCAACAGGTTCACTTGCCATGTTTCCGTAATTACTGCTTGCTCCTTTGCAAAACTAATAGCTTTCAATGTGTATGGGGTTTGTGTACGGATGGAAAGCATGGAAGTGGAGCATGTGCTGAGATTGTAGAAACCTGCATAGCCAGACTCTGGGCAGGGGTTTCACATTACCATAAGAAAGCAAAGGGGACACCCACAGCTGCTTCTTAGGGTCATTCTGAAGAATGCGTTGAGGAAGGTCCCCTAAGGGCTGTAGGAGACTCTGTCCAGTCGGCCTTTAGTAATACCTTTGAATGCTATTTTTTGTTCCCTTTTTCCTCCTTAGGTACCGGGAGCTTCCTGGCCACCATTACCCTGATATTACCATGGACTGTCTAAGTGCCACCATCCACTTCCTGAAGAGACTGAAAACCTATGGCGTGGACTCTTCCCAGGTTGTGGTCTGTGGGGAAAGCCTTGGAGGAGGAGTTGTTGCCTGTGTCACTCAAGCCTTAGTGGGATGCACAGATCTTCCTAAAATCCGGGCTCAGATCCTGATTTATCCAGTTGTCCAGTGTATCAATTTCCAGTTACCATCCACTCAGCAAAAGCAAAATATTCCATTCCTCACCCGAGACTTCATGATGCTGTGCATTTGTAAATACATGGCCATTGACCTCTCCTGGCAAGATGCCATACTGAGTGGAGCTTGTGTCCCCCCAGAAACCTGGATGAAGTACAGGAAATGGCTGAGCTCTGACAACATCCCCATGAGATTCAAGAACAAATACCAGGAGCCCCAGATTCCTGGGCCTTTTAATGAGGCTGCCTATCTGGAAACCAAACATCTGCTTGATGTGGAAAATGCCCCCCTCTTAGCTGAGGATGGAACCATTGCTCAGCTCCCTGAGGCCTTCCTGGTGAGCTGTGAGAATGACATCCTCCGTGACCACACCCTGCTCTACAAGAAACGCTTGGAAGACCAGAGAGTACCAGTGACTTGGTGCCATGTGGAGGATGGTTTTCACGGATGCTTGACTTTATTTGATAGGCAGTTTTTCTCTTTCTCATGCTCCCGGAAAATTGTAAATGGCATAGTCAGTTACATAAAAGACTTATGATAGTAACAGTGAGAGCTTGAGTAATGTGTGGTCGGGAGACTTCTGCTGCAGCTAGGGAGTCTGCTGAGTTCTACTTTATTTCAGAAAAAGATGCTAATCTATTTTAACCTATTTAAGGAGGATAAGATGGAGTGAAGACCTTTACAATTTTATTTTCAAGAAAATACAACTCTGTTTCCTTCCTTTAGGACCAGTCTTGCATTTAGCAACATTCTCTAACATTTAGAAATAAATATCAAAGGAGGAACAAATGGCTTTAAAATTTTCTTAATGCCTTAAACCATGAGGTCTCTGCAGAATTAATGCCAAAAATTGGTCCCAATATATTTGGTGAACCATATCCAGGATGTCAAAACACTGCAGGGTCTGTGTCCTTCCTGGAGGAGATGTCACTTTATTGTTCCTGGGCTCAATGTGAATGGTCACAGCCTAGCTGAGAGTATCTCCAGGTGGCCTGAGGAATGTTTCTGTAACAAAGCACATTTTGGATCAAGTCATCCCTGTGGTGGACTACAGAAATATATTGAGGGGTTTGGGGGGGAAAGATACAAAGGACAGACATTAGAGGTGAGAAATGGAAGAGATGGTGAGCTTTGGGGAGCCAGGAGTTTCACCCAGACTCAGGTCTTTCATGGGAATCCAAGAGGAGTTTCTCAGAGCCAAGGCCATGCTGGAAGGCTCTAGGCGGTATGTGGGACATGGAAAGTGTATTTTCTGAAGGAGGAAGTGGAACCTCTTTTCTCTGTTAAACTGTATTTTTACCACTTCTACAAAGCGGTCTCTTTTGGTTGGTCAGTGTCAGTGTCTGTGATCATAGGAAGAATGAGTGGAATGTCCTCTGCCCATCATGCTGGTAAGGCCCACAGTAGCTGTGTAGCCTCGTGTTTGTATGATGCGTTGGGAAGAATCCCAGGCACCATTTCTGACTAGAGCTACACAAGGGATGGAGCTGAAGGTTCTCCCATCTATACAATCACAGCTTGCCTGGCTACCAGCACTCTTATCTGTAACTGACAAAGGAAGTGGTCCTACACTGACCTCTGGTCCTTTCATTGAACACCAGTATTTCTCAGGCAGCTGAACTGGGTTCTTTGAGCCTCAGCAAGCATCATGAGGCATGGGTTATATTTTACCATTTTTGATAGAAGGGGGTGTCAGTTTTCTCTTTCTATCTAACAGTAACAACACAAATGTTCTAGTGTTTCACTGTACACATACATTGCATCACAGTTGGTAAGGGCCATTTGGCTGCCCATAGCTTAGCTAGGTTCTTACCATGTGGTTCCATGGGGCGTACCGTCAAGAGCTGATTGTGGTCTCATCTGTGGCTCAAGGGAGAAAGCTCTGCACCCAAGATCACCAGGCAGAATACAGTCTCTTCAGACTGAAGACTGAAGTCATCAGTTTCCTGTTAGCTGCTAGCCAGAGGTCTTCATTCTCAGCTTCTAGGACCACCCACAGTGTCATGCCACTTAAGTTTAAATGGTGTTTACTTACTTAAATCAACACCGAGAGACAGATGGGACCCAGTGGCCAGCAGATCTGGTGTACTATATGGAGGGATGCTTAGTCCTATCTACGCTGTTACCTTTGCCACATCTCATCAGAAGGAGGTCATGGGTCTTATTCATACATTGCAAGTGCAGGTCAGGGGACTCTTGCAAAATGTTCCTTATGCTGAAAGCCACGACAAAAGATTACCAGAATAGTGAAACTGATGTGTTGACCTAAGATGCGAAAGGTGTTCTGCACACATGAGCTCCACCTTCTGTTGTTGGCAAGAGCTGCTTGCCCCAGGAGGTATCCTCTCAACTTTTTCAGCTCTACCTTCCTTCTCCACTGATATCATTCCCCTTTGTTTCTCAGGGTTTCTTTGTGTCTTCTTGGTCCTCTACACAGCTTAATCTTGATAGGCCTTCTCTCTTCAGGCCAATCAGGATTCCTTCAGGACAGGGAGGACACAGGAGCAGACTATTTCCCTCTTAATATTCTGTCAGACTCAAAGGACACCAGAGTGTTCTTGAGGTCCTTTAACTCCATGGCCCTTGCTGAATCTCATCATGAACATGTAAGAAACTGTGGCCACATGTCAATGATGTAGACAGTTTCATTGCTACTGTGGAACATGTGATGATCAAAAATGTCAGGATTTGGGGGTTCTTTTGAAGCCTCTGCTGAAAGAGAGGTTTATTCCAATCTAATCCCATCAATTTACTGTGGGGAAAATGGGTTTCAAAAGGCAGGTGATTCACCCAAGCATGGAAAATTTCAGAGTGTGGGAAGTTAGAAGCATACACAAGGTGGTACACAACAGTCAGAAGGATTAGATTAGCTCACACAGAATTTGAGGGGCATGAACAGAAAAGCAGAATTAACCTAGGCGTGTGACACACAGTTTAGTTTCTGATCAGGAAAGCAGCTAGATTTGGTTTGTGTTTTAGAAAACTTGTCCTGGAGGAAAGCGGATAACATGGTGGAAAAGATTGGATGATGACTGAAAATACTATGACCTCACCAACTCCCTTCTAAAAAAAAAAAAAAGAAACAATGCAAAAATGATTTTAAAATACAAATAAAACCAATGCACTAGCCTTCAGCAGTTGGGACAGACATCATTGGATCACATTTTTGGTTTTGGCTCACTGGCCATGTGACTTGATGAGGTACTTGACTCCTTGTGTCTTGGTTCTTTCACATATAAAATGGGAACAAACGTAGTACCCACCTCACCGGTTGTCATGAGGATTCAATGAATCAAAACTATTGAAGTACTGGAAAGTATTCCTACATCAAGTGCATGTCTAAATCACTGAATGCACCTAGCATGATCTAATCCACCACTACTACTGCATGAGACTATGGTTTCTGTGGCTATCATGCCATCTTGTGGGTTGGCTGTTGATCTCCACAGTTGGTGGATTACCTGGCGGCGGTGGAAGTCAGTCAGACTTGGTAGAGAAGGTGAACTGGGATTTTGTCTGTTCCCTTCCTGTGGCTGCTGTAAAGAATGACCATAAACATAATGGAATGAACAACACATGAATACCAGTTCTGAGACCAGAGATCTAGGATGGCCTGCAGCACTGAGTTCCTTTCGGTGGCTTTTGGGATAATGCATTGGTCGGTACTTTCTAGGTTTTGAGCACACCTCCTTTTTTGTGTGGGGATCTTCCTTGTCAAAGCCAACAGGACAGCATTTTCTGTCCTCTGAATGCTGCATGCATCCTCACTCATGTCTTTTCTGACTGCGGCCTTACCGAGTTTCCCTAGAAGAACCCTTGTGATTGTCCTGTGTGTATGCACCTACTCTAGGCTGATTTTTCTATCTGAAGATCCCTAACTTAGTCACATCTCTCTTTAGATGCAAAATCCCTCTCCTTGTGTGAGGGAACTACCATAGCGCCTGGGCATTAGGAAGTGGACATCATCAAGGAGTTATTACTCATCTTTTCACAGTGTCTAACTCTGTCACCATGACCACTTTGTGCCTTGCTTGTGGAGGAGGTGCTAGGGTGGGTTCTGACTGACATCAACAGGGCATGCATGTGATCCACTGCATCGCTGAGAGTTTCCTGCAGTGGATGCCCTTGGCTGGACTTGTCCAAAGGACACAGGGCCTTAGTCTGTTCTCATTTTAGGATATTTATCCAAATACTTCAGTCTATTTGTCAACAATCATCAATCCTGTCTCCTTTAAGTTTCCAGCCATCCTGTGAAACCATTGGCAACTCCATGAATCTATGCACAATCACACTTTCAATCACTCTCCACTCCAGACCAAATGGACAATCAAATGTATCACTGTAAGTGCTGCCCACTGGGGGGTACTTACTTCCATGATATTCTGTAGGGTTACTGCTGAGTGGGTCCAGTGCTACATCCATCAATCTCCAGTGGTATCAGGATGTCCGAGTGATTACTATGAACTTCTTTAGCAGTGGATGCCTGGTGGTGGATTTTCCTATGAGACCTGATGTCTTCATAGTCTGTTCTGATAAAGAGACACCTAAACAAATGACATTAACAGAGTTTAATTGCAGAAAGGATTTATAAATTGGGCATCCAGTATAACTAGAATAGATTCTGAGTGGCCCTGGGACCATGTTTTTACTTGGAAGCTGGGTTGTAAAACATTAGGTGTTAACACTGTAGGAAGAAGCAAATCACTTTCATTCTTTGAGTGTGTGACCAAAGATTTCAAATAAAATACATAAGGATCTTATAGAATATAGGTAGAATTTATAGCAAAGAGATAGATTTTTGGACAGAGAGAGAGAGAGAGAGAGAGAGAGAGAGAGAGAGAGAGTTTCAAAGGTGGGCAAATATATCTACCTAAATGCAAAAGAATTCAAATTATCCCATGCATATTATCGGACCACAATGCAATAAAATTGGAAATTAATGACAAAGAGAACTCTAAAAACCACATAAACACGTGGAAATTGGACAACAACCTACTGAATAACCAATGGGTCACACAAGAAGTTAAAGAAGAAATTAAAAATTACCTACAAATAAATGAAAACGTAAGTACAACCTATCGGAATCTGTGGGATGCAATGAAAGCAGTCCTCAGAGGGAAATTTATAACAATGAAATCATATACAAAGAAAACAGAAAGAGAGCAAATAAATAACCTATTGATACACCTCAAATTCTTAGAAAAAGAGCAACAAGCCAAACCAAGAGCCCAAAGAAGGGAGGAGATTATAAAACTCAGGGAAGAAATTAACGCAATAGAGATGAAGAAAACTCTACAAAAAATTAGTGAATCAAAGAGTTGGTTCCTCTAAAGAGTAAATAAAATTGATAAACCCCTAGCCAACCTTATCAAAAAAAGAAGGGAAAGATCTCAAATTCATGCAATAAGGAATGAAAAGGAGGAAGTCACTACAGATCCAAAAGAAATACAAAAGATCATTAATACCTACTTTGAAAATCTGTATTCCCATAGGATAGAAAATACAGAAGAAATGGACACATTCCTAGA
>PVLD010018297.1:0-39382 GCA_004027595.1 Dinomys branickii | reverse complement strand
TATATGCAAGCAGTATGGAGACACTCTTGTTGCTCGTATTAGTAGTTTGGGGTGAGTCCTGAAGCCTGTGGACTCGTCCCATTGCTGTCAGGAACAGGTGGTGATTGCGCAGGCCGCCAAGGCTCAAGGTGCTCACAGAGGGCGTTCAGGGTGGGAGCTGAAGCCCAGTAACTCAGTTCATGCTTCCTGCTTGATGTTGCAGTGAGAAGGGCATGAGGCCGTGTGATCCACCTCCATCTGCAGCTCTCTCTTGCTGTTGTGCTCCAGTTCCCGTTTGTTCCTTGGCTGGATCCCTGGGAGTTGCTGTGGCTCTGATGTGGGTGCCGATGCACCCCACCGCTCCACACTGGCAGCCGCCCACAGAGTGGAGAGGCAGGAGGCCACAGCCTGGAGGCAGGCATAGAGCTGGGTGTGGTGGGATGTGTACTGGCTGCTCTGGCTCCACCTTGCCTCCAGGTGCTGATTAGGAAGGTTGCTGCAGGGTGGGGACTCCTGGCTGTTGCAACCTCTCATCCTCACACTGGACTTGACAAAAGTTCCCAACCACCATTGCCTCTTTTCCTGGCTGGGCCCTCTCCTCACCAGACCTAGACCAGCTCTTGGAACTCCGCTCTCCCCTGGCCGAGTCGGGAGGCTTCCATGAGCGTGGGACTCCGAAGCTGAAGCTGCGATTGCTAGAACGAGGGCTTGGGCCAAGAGTGTGTTTGAAGCAGTGGCTTCCTCTTTCTCTGTCTCTTCTCCCTCCGACTGTGCCACGGCGGCCCTCCGATCCTTTCCTCCAGGAGAGGTTTTGCTTGATCTTTCCTAGGGCTTCAGTTCCCATTTCAGATCCTTCTTGGGTTCAGGGTACACACCTCTCTCCCTTCTGTCTTCATATTGCTATATTCCATTGTCTGGGTGGTAATCCTCTGGGAGGTTCTCTCTCTGCTGCCTACCCGGTCGCCATCTTCCCGGAAGTCCTTGTGCAGAAGCTTTTTAATTTGATATGATCCTACTTGTTGATTCTTGGTGCTATTTGTTGTGCAATTGGGGTTCTGTTCATAACACCTTCGCCTACACCTAGGTCATCAAGAGTTTTACCTGTTTTATTTTTCAGCAGATTGTTTCTCACATTTAGATCTTTAATCTGTTTTGACTTTGATTTTAGTTTAGTCCATGGTGAGATACATGGGTCTAGATTCAATGTTCTGCATGTGGATAACCAATTTTCACCAGAACAGTAGACCCCCTTGTCTTGGTTACTTTTCTCTGGTTGCTGAGACAAAATACCCAACACCCAAAATGAAGGAAGGACAGGTTTATTTAGCTTACAGTTTGTGGCAGTTTCAGACCATACTTGGCTGTTTCTGAGGCAGAGTGGCACACGGCAGAGGGCAAACTGTTCAGGGCAACAGAGCACAGCAAAAACAACCACCAAAAGGGAGGAATGGCTGCAAGCAGCCTCTTTCCTTCCCTTACATTGTAATCAGGCTACCCCCACCCAGGGGGTGTGTAGCTCTCACACAGTCTCCATGCCCTCCTCTTCCACAGGCTCAGGATGTATACAAAGTAAGCACCCTGGCTTCCTGCTGAGTCACTCAGCCAAACCTCTAGACTCCCCAAGTTGACACAATGTATCAACCATAACACCCCTCAAGAAAAAAGACCTAGTGAAAAAATAGACAACTGAAATGAATATGTGCTTCTCTGCAGAAGAAGTACAAATGACCAGTAAATATATGAAAAAATGTTCAACATCACTGGCCATTAGAAAAATGCAAATTAAAATAACACTGGAATTCCAGCCAGAATGGTTTCCATCAAGAAATCAAATAACAAATGCTGTGAAGGGACTCCTTTATATTATTAGTGGTAGTATAAAGTAATATTACTACTATGAGAATCAATATGGAGAGTCCTCAAAAAACTAAATGTAGAAATTCCATTTCACCCAGGTATTCCCCTCTTGGTATCTTCTCAAGAGAGAAGATCGCATTACAGTGATACAGGCATACCTATGTTTATATCAGCACAATTCATAATAGCTAAATTTTGGAAGTGGTCTTTATATCCATTGACAGATGAATAGATAAAGAAAATATGGTATTTATACCCAGTGGAGTACTACTATGCCACAAAGAAGGATAAACTTGAGTCATTTGTAGGAAAATGGGTATACTTTGAAATCATAATGAAAATGAAACAAATCAGATACACAAGATTAAGTATTGCATGGTGTCTCTTATATGAGAAACCCAAATTATAAATAAAGAGCAAAATAAAAAAATAGATGATAGGAAGTAGGGGATAGATTTTGTTCAGATGGGAAGAGGGTGACGTGGGGAAAGGATGACAAGCAGAGTCATGATGCACCCACTCGCCACAAGGAGTGTGATTATTCTGTGCTGCCAACATCTACTAATGCAAAAATAAAACCTGAAAAAAAGTCAAGCTTGTGCCTCAGTTATGCCTTTGGTTCTTTTCCTCTAGATGGAATCAGTGTGAGTGGCTTCCTCCTCTCCAGTCCTTTCAGGCAGGTTGTTCGGCCCCGTGTGGAAAGTAGACCAGCGACCGTCTCTGAGGGCAGCAAAGCGGGGGACCTCAGCCATCTGAAGGTGAGTACACCCTGCAGAGGGACAGGCTGCCATGCCTCTCCCAGTTTCTGAGGGCCTCTTCCAAGGCCATGCTTTTCCAAGGAAAGCAAGTGTCCTGTTGGTTGTGTTTCTTGGCATCTTCTGTCATGGGGAATGTTCTCGAAAGCGGCTGTAAGGAAGCAGAGCACTTGTGTCATGGAATTGCAAACGCATATGTGCATGGAGTTAGAGGGTAAGTCAAGGGGGATGGTGCCTGCAGCACGTGCCTGTCTTCTTCCTATTTATGTGAGAAAATGCATGGATTGCAGGGTTACTCAGGTTAGATATTCACCCCATAATTCTCTTCCTCATTCTCTGGCTGGTCCTCTAGGTGTTGGTTTTCAGTATACAGTAATGAGTGCTATCCATCAGCATCAAGTGGAGGGGCACAGGGCTTGTGTTTAGCAGGTGCTGAGGCCACTGGCTGAAGAGGGTATGAATGGGAGCTGAGTCCTGCGTCCCTGGGGTGCTGTAGAGTGCAGTCGGGGTGCTGCCTCCTCAGGGTTGTGACTGGGGTGCAGCCATGGCCCCTGTTCATATGATGCATGCTCAGGACCAGCCTGTGGTGTTCACAGTCCTTAGACTAAATATCACAGGGCTCTTTCCCCCATGGTGAGGGTCAGGGTGCAGGGGGAGGGTCTGTAGCAACGTCTGGGCAGGAGAGTCTGCTGATTGTGGCTGATAGAGGCCAAATGTATGAATGGAAGTTACCCAGAGCTAGTTTCTGGCGTGCATCTGCTGCTTGGCGGGCCTGTGGTGAGCAGAGGGTGCTGGTGGAGCTGGGGGTCCCTTGCTGGAGGGTTTCTTGTGTTTGCTGTGTGGGCTTGGTGTGGCCAAGGGTCTGAGTATGGGGAGGATATTTCCAGCAGGGGGAGTGAAGCAGGGTGCTACACAGAGTAGTCTGCTGTTGGGGGTGCTGTGAAGTAGAGAGGGATCTGGAGGCCTGACCTCCTTGGGGCAGCCCTGTTTCCCAACAGGCCTGTCCTTTTTCCAGCCTCACCTCATCCTCATCCAGTGGCTCTTTTCGTTCTTCCTTGTGTTTGTGTCCCTCAACGTACTGACTTTGCCCCTGTCACTCAGCTCTCCGTCCTTTCCACGTGGACACCCAGCCCCTTCTCGGAGCTGTCTGTCAGAACTGCAGCAGCAGCAGAGGATGGCATTCTGGAGGCAGGGGTGGTGACTGAGGACAGCACATTTCACACTAGGACTTGTGCTGCCACTTGCTCCCTGTCATTAGCTGTTGCCTGGCTTTGGGACAGCAGAACAGTGATCAGTAGTTGGCTTCGCACTAAGACCAAGAGTGGTGGTAAAGGTAGATCGAGAGAATAGTGAAGCCTAGGTGAAGCTTCCCTCAGGAAATCAGAAGACATTGGTGCCTCAGGAATTGCTCATTTTCACTGTGTGTGGGTCAGACTTTCCTTTTCCTGTTCAATCTCATAATCATTTGTGGAACAATGGATCTTTTATGTAGTGCATTGTGGCAAGTTAGGTTCCGAACCCCAGTGTCTTCGCCAAGGGTAGCTGTTGCTATTCTATTTATCTGTTTCAGTGGTGGCAAACCTTTAGAGCTTTCCATGATACAAATAGCCTGCTACAGCCTATGTGGCATAGGTTTACTGCCAGACTTTTATTTGTTTGATGGCTTCCCTTGGCTCATTTTGTGGGATATGTTTTCCCCCACAGTGTACAGAACCTCTGCCTGTTTTGTTGTTTGCTAATTTCATTGTTAACTTGTATTCCTGGGGCTCATCCCAGGTTCAACAGAGCTGGTGGTTAGCCAGATTCTGGTGGGCGAAGCCATGTGTGACTTGGGTAAAGTTTTCAAAGTTCAGGGAGTTTACAGTTCTACCTGATTTTTCCTGCCTGGATTCACAAGGTTCTGTGTTGAGCCCATACCTGTACTCAAGGGGCCTCTGGTTTGTGCGGAATATGTGGCCTCGTGCTCATTCATAAATGGGGTCTCACCAACGCTATAATTTTCTCTTTCATGCTTCAGATCTCTCTGTGAAGTTTCAAGCTGCTCTGCCACTTTTTTCATTTGCCCTAACCAAGGCAAATCAGAATCGCTGCAGTGCTAGGCTTCCCTGATAGTTTGCTCTGAGAGCCACTGCCATTTTTGACAACACCTGGACATAGGTTTTTCACCCTCTACTTCAAATTAAGTCACCCTCTTCCATGGGTGGTAGAGCTGTCAGTGCACACACCTGCCTCACTGACCCAGGTATAGACTGTTCTTTAGAGAATTTGGACAGGAGGAGCAGTGGGAACAGCCCCTGGCTGAAATAACATAGGCTCCCTTCTTTTTCTCAAAACTGAGTAAAATTTCATGAATAAATATTTCTCAATTTGTTGTTTGTTTTTGATCAATTTGAAGATGCTTTAAGTGGTTGTGATGGCTTTGTCCAGTTTCATCTTTGCTTTTTGGGCAGAAGTTTAGCCAGCTTCCCACTAAGCCAATCTAGAAGCCCCACCTTCAGACCCATTTACTTTTTGACTACTTTTTCAAAGTTGAGGATGTAATGAAAAATGGAAGGATATTCCCCTGAGCCTTTACTATCTCATTTATTTCCTAAATGTTAGTAGAATAATTGGAAGTTTGTTTAATGTAATGTAGTAAACTTCTTCAGCTTTGCTCTTTTTCTGGTGTGAGAGCAGATGTGACTTTATGTGTAGATAAAGACACACATTCTTGTGTCTGAGCACTTGAACTCCTTATAAACTTATTCAGTTCTGAATATAATAGCTTGCTTAACGGTATGATTTCTCCTATGGCTTATTTCTTTTCACAAGAGCAAGCATTAGCTGGTATACATGCACTCATGAAATCAAGGGGACTAGGTGTGTGCATTTGTTTGTCAAACTGTTGTGATATACTGATAGGGTACTACATTCATTTGTATTATGCTGTGAATCCAGAGACTGGAATATGGATCTTGCATGGCCAAGGAACTTGCATAGTGTTTACTATTTTACTCTTTGTGAACTTCCCCCAGGAGAGTCCTGGGCTCACTCTCAGTTGCCCAGCAAGTTTCTCCCATCACATGCTACTTTGTATCTTTCCCCTTCCCTTTCTTGTATCATTGTAGTCTTTCTCCTGGAAGCATCTTCTCAAGGCCAGCCACGATAGTTTCATTTTGCTTGTCACTTCTAAATCTATGTTGCTTGGGTGGAGTGGATCAGACCTGGCAGCTCTTCTGCTACCTTTGTGCCCTGTGCCCTCTGGATGTGAACACTGTTACAGAGTGCATTTGTCTGGACAAGGTTGCTTTTATAGTGCTGCTGAGTCTTCACCTAGGCTGCTTCTTGGAGGATGTTCTAGGGCATGTGTTTCTTCAAGTTTTCCAGGATATCCCACTTCCAACAGTGGAGAAAGGTTCCTTTTTCCCTATAGCCCCTCAAACATTTGTTATTGGTTGATTTCTTGATAATTGCCATTCTTTTTGGGGTGAGATGGAATCTGAGTGTTATTTTAATTGATATTTCACAAATGAACAATGATGTAGAACATTTTTTCATATATTTACTGTTTCTACTTCATCTGAGAAATGTGTATTCATTTCAGATGTACATTTTTGGATTGGATCTTTAAGTTTGAGAGGCTGGATTTTTTTTGAGTTCTTTATATATCCTACATAGTAATCCTTTGTCTGAGGAGCAGCTGACAAAAGTATTTCCCCACACTGTGGGATGTCTCTTCACTCTGTTGGTTGTTTCTCTTGCTGTGCAAAAGCTTTTTAATGAGACAAGATCCCACTTGTTGATTCTTTATGATAGCTCCTCTGCAACTGAGGTTTTGTTCATAAAGTCTTTGCCTACATCAGTATCTTCAAGAGTTCTACCTGTTCTTTCTTCCAGCACATTTAATGTTTCTCTTTTAATATTTAGATTTTTTGGATCCATTTTAAGTTTAGTGCATGGTGAAAGACATGGGTTTAATTATAATCTTTGGCATGTGGAAAGCCAGTTTTTTCCAGCACCATTATTAAAGAGGCTCTCTTTCTTTTAGTGAATATGTTTGGCACCTTTGTCAAAGATGAAGTGGCTAAAAATATCTCAAGTTGTTTCTGTCTCCTTTACTTTTTTCCACTTGGTTTTTTTTTGTCAGTATCATGCTGTTTTTGTCACAGTACTTTTGTAGTATAATTTTAAATGAGGGATTGTGATGCCCCCTATCTTGCTTTTGTTGCCCAGAATTGCCTTTGCTATTGTAGGTCTCTTCTGGTTCCAAATGGATTTTAGGATTGTTTCATCTAGTCCTGTGAGATATGCTGTTGAAATTTTTATCAGAATTGCATTAAATCTGTTTTACAATTTTGGAAGTGTGGCCATTTTCACCATGTTGGTTCTTCCTATCCAAGAGTAAGGGCTATCTTTCTATTTTCTGATACCTCCTCAATCTCTTTTTAGAGACTACTAGTTTTCAATGTAGAGGTCTTTTACTTCCTTCATTAGATTGATTCCTAGGTGTTTCATTTTTTTCCATGCTATTGTGAAAGGTGTTGTTTCCCTAATTTCTCTCTCAGTGGATTTGTTATTTGTGTACAGGAAGCTACTGATTTTTTTTTTTGTACCGAGAATCGAACTCAGGATTGTGCTTGCCAGGCAGGCATTGTGCTGCTGAGCTATAGCTCCAGCCCAGCTATTGGTTTTTGAGTGTTGACTTTGTATCCAGCTATGCTACTGAATTTGGATATTAAATCTAGAAGTCTTTTGGTGGAGTTTATGGGGTCTTCTACTATAGAGTATCATATCATCCACAAATAATGATAATTTAACTTCTTGCTTTCTTATCCTTATTCCATTTATTTCTTTATCTTGTCTAACTGCTCTGGCTAATGTTTCCAGAACTATATTAAGTAAGAGTGGTGACACTGAACATCCTTGTCTTGTCACTGAGTTTAGAGTGAAAGCTTACAAGTTTTGTCCATTCAGTGTGATGTTGGCTGTTGGTTTGTCATAGATAGCTTTTATCAGATTGAGGTAAAGACCATCTATTCTAGTTTTTTTGTAGGTTTTTTTAAAATCATGAATCAGTGTTGAACTTTTGTCAAAAGCCTTTTCTGCATGTATTGAGATTGGCTCAGTGACCATAGCATTGGTCTGATTGCTCTCCTGTACTGTGTCCATACATTTAGCATCTGTCCTTGTCCATTTCACATTAAATACCCATATAGAGTTTTACATGTTGTTAAAATTATGTAGGTTTAAGAGTGTAGAAAGTGTTGAAAAGCATATGAAGCGTTTATAAGAGTATGGGAAAGGTTAATAAGAGAGTGAAAAAGGTTTATAGGAGTGTGGGAAGGATTTATAAAGCCTTAAAATATATATAAATAATAAAATAAATATAATTCTGCTACTTCGAGGATTTTCACCTATCGTGTGTGTGTGTGGGGTCTCTGGAATGTAACTCCCATGATAGGGAGAGAATCATGGTACCACGAAGAACAGCCATTTCAAATAATTCTGTCACTTTGGGTAAAGTGGTACAATCAGCATTAACGATAGCATCAAACACAGCCTGGAAAATGACAACTGAGGTAACCATTACTTTGCCACCTTTAACTGTATGAACTAGATTTGTGGTTATATAACAAAATCTAAAACAAACCAGAAAATTGTATGTAGTAAATAAACCCTCAATATGCCAGTTTTACTGTCAGGGGAGAAAATTTAAAAGGGGCTTAGGGAAAACATAGAGAAATATAAGAAGAGGAAGATATTAGAAGTTAAGGCTGGATAACAATAGAGAGAGAGAGAGAAAGAGAAGGGACCACTTCTGGGTGTGTCTCTTCTGTTATAGGTAGACAGTGTGTGCAGACACAGTCCAGATATGTGCTGATTTATCCCAGTTAGCCCCAGTAGCTTTATGGTGGGGTAGGGGATAATCTCATTGAGCCTGCACTTTTATTTCCCCTGAAGTTCAGGCTAGGTTCTGGCTTCTGGGCTGGCTAGACCTGTTCAGCCTGAAGTAGTCAGCACACCTGCAGGGTTGAACTCTTCTGGGAGGCACTAGATAGATCCAGCAGTTGTTCTGAGTTCTGAGCTCAGCTGGCCCCTCTCCAAGATGGCTCCCGGCCAGTCACCCTCTCCTTCAGGACAGCCAGATCTGTGCCTCTCACCTGCCAGTGCAGTCCATGGGGTCTTTTACACTGCTGTGTCTCTCCGTGGAGGCCTCTGGGGTTGCCAGCAGTCACTCTGTGTCCTCAGGTTTGAACCACCCTCCCACACAATGAGTCCTGACTGAGGGAGAAGGCACCGTCTGCCACTTGTTTCTTCTTGTTTGTTGAAGTTTTGCCCTTTCTCTCCCCATGAGTCTGAATTCTCACTTCAGATCCTTCTTGGTTCCTAGGAACCTACTTTTCTCTTTCTCTTCTTGGATTTGGTAATACTCCAGTGTGTCTTCACCCAATCTTGGAGACTCCCTTTCTCTGCCGCTTACCACTCCTCCATCTTCCCAGAGGTCCAGTACTGGTCTTTTCGATATAATAGCACTGGAGAGCTGGATGAGAATCACCAAGCAGACAAGGTAATGGGGACATTCTAACAGATTGGAAGAAACAACTACCCAGATTAAAGGCCACTTCAGACATCCTGCCCTGTTTCTCCTGATGATTACCTGGCACTACTTGCTATGCCCCAGCTCTCTACTTGCTGTAACACTGGTCATCATCACCACCTTCTGAAGTGAGGGCTGCTGTTGGCATTCTGTATTCCAGATGAAGATGAGGTAGCTTGGGCACAGTAGGGGACTTGCCATAATCAGCACAGTCATCAAATGGCGGAGGTCCAGCCATCCCATGCAGTTTTGCTGCCAGCCCTTCCAGGGCACTGGCGTGCCCAGGATAGCATGCCCTGAGCATGCCAGGCCAGAGAGGGCTTTGGAACAGGGAGGTGCTGGAGTTCCTTGAGGGAAGTGTAGCACTTTGAACAGTATTAACAGGTCCTTTCCTCTTGACTACAACTGTACATTATTCAGGTGAAAACTCCCAAGCAGCTCTGAAAGAGTAAATAATATTCCCAAGGTCAAGAAGTTGCTAAATAGGAGTTAAATTTCAAACCCATATGTGCCTGAATCTGAAGCTTATGCTGTCTCTTTACATACAATTTCTGTTTTCAAACTTTTTATGGGTTACAAAATACTCTGTTGATTTAACCCATATTTATAGAGCAGTTGTGTATAAGCTTTTTGGCCATCTGACCTCAGTTTCCACTCTGTGAAAGGCAGATAATACAGCTTCCTCCTGGGCTATTGTAAGGAGTTAAGTGTCTGCTATTAGCCCTGGTAGATAAGAAAAGCTTACAAAATGGCAAATCCAATTCAGTTCCAAATTATTTCTAATCTGTCCCAGTGATAGTTATAGAGACAGGGGATTTCTTCCTGCAAAGTTTAAGCATAAAAGCTTCAAAGAAATCCTTTAATCTGTTCAACAATTTCAAAACTTAATAAGAAATTTAGAAGTAAAAGATGTGGAGAGTCTGCTGCTCAAGGAATTCTAAAACACCATCAAGGACAGAGGCTGAAGGAACATTCAGGGGGGTTCTGTGATGCCTTCTGTGATGCTTGCTAGTCACCCAAATTTCCTGCAGCATTTTTTCCAATTCATTCATTGAGCAGAGGTCTAGTAAGCACCTAGTTCATTCCCAGTTCTAGATTCTGGGGATGCAACAGTGAACCCAGAAGAAGAGGCCATCAGGGAACAAGTACATATCAGGCTGTGAGAAGTGTGATGTGGACAAATGACAAAGGAACAGGAGTGACTGTATTTTAGGGAGATGGTCCGCAAAGCCATAGTGCAGACTCCATAGGAAAGGAGGAGCCAGTATGCACAGCCATTCATGGCCTGTGGCAGATATACTTCACTGTACCAGTGGTAGGGCATTATTTGAATGTAAACATGAACTGCAATGCTTTAAGTTGTTTCTTTGTCACTTTTTCCTAATAAATTGTGAGTATCCAAGAGAAGGGTGATACCTTATTGATCTTTGCATTTCCAGTACCTGGTATGGTGGCCAAAATGTATACAGACACATGCATACACAGTAGGCTTTTAGTAAATATTGAATGAGTGAAATGGAAAATGAAATGATTTCTAAAGACCCACTATTCTCTCTCTGGTTATGTCCTTAGCAATCATATTCTACATCTGCCCAGTGCCTTGAGGCTATGACACTTGAAGCTTGGCTTGCTTCAGAGGCACCTGGAGGGCCTGTTAAGCCAGTGTGCTGGGCCCTGTCCTTATAGGATTTGATCCTGGGAATTTGCATTTCTAACAATTTCCTAGGTGATATCCATGCTGCTGGTGTGGGTCACTGCCTTAAGAGAGGAAGCATTGCTCACTTTTTTTTTTTGGATCTTTGTTATCCGTAGGACTAGACTATAGCATCCTTAAGAAGGTATCTGGACCTTTCTGATGTATCTTACAGAGAGCAGCACATGATAAACTTCAGGTGTCTCCAAATGCAACACCTCACTGACAGATGGAGTATGTGGATTCCTGGAACAGAATTTTCATAAATACTTATGATAAGCTCTGAAGCACATAATTAAAATAAAATCTAGACATTAAAATGCTCATTTGGGAGCAACGCTAGAAGTACCTGTGTAGGAAATACAGAAGCTAGCCTGGTGTTTCCATAGGTGGGGATTAATAGCAGTACAGCCCTAGGGGTCTCTGAACCCTGTGGTCTGTGAGTGTGCCATGCTGTTGCTGAGAAGTGCCTGGGGGTGCATCCTTTGGAGCTCCAGGGATTCTGAAGTACCTTCTCAGGCCCATGCAGGTCTTTTGAACTATCATCACTAATCACCTTCTACCACTGCCCTCAGCATGATTGATCTGTAGACGGTGGGGGAAGGCCCAGATAGAGAAAGAAAGTTTGTACTTTATTACTTTCTTGCCAAATAGAAAAATTGAGTTAGTCTGTTATTCAGTATGACTGACAGAAAGCAAATATGTTTGCTTTGGGTAAGGACATTTAGGTGACATTATTAGTTTCTAAAAAATCCAAAGCAGTTTAGAGACCACATGAAATAAAATAATTCTGTTCCCTGCCCTAGAAACATTTCTACTTTTGAAACAAGCAAAACAAGGGAGGAAAAACCCCATGTTTACTTGGCGTCAGACTGACCTGGAATCACCTTTGCTTTTTGCCCCCTCTGTCACAGTGGACTGGTCCCTTCAAGTTATCCATGAAGTAGACTTTGGTTTATGTGCGAGAGTTTCTGTAGTGAGGCAGGTCACACAGAACCCAGTGGCAGGAAAATGACAGGCTTGTCAAGCTGAGCAGACTTGCCTCCTGCATCCCTGCTTTGGGGTGCACACTTCCTGCAGTATCTTACCATTGCTGGATGCAGTTATGGGCCTGTGTGTTATCCACTAAACCGCAAGCTCCACAAAGGCAGCAAATATTGTCCTCTCATCTTTCTCCATGCCTAACAGAGTGCCTACTATATGTGGGTAGTTAAAATGATTTTTTTTTTTAACTACCTAAAGATGCACGAATGGCTTTTAAAGGAGACAGGCAGAAAGGTGGTATCATCTTCCTAGAGATGGTGGGAATGCATTCCAAGTGAGGGAACAGCCTAAGCCAATACAAGAAAGAATGGACTTCTTGTGCAGATTTAGAGTAGCTCTGCTGAAGTATAGTAATAGCAGATGAGATAGGAAAAGATAAGGTGAAACTGTAAGTGAAGAATGCTGAATGCCACTTGGAAGATCCAAATCACAGAACATGGCCATAGAGCCACTTTGTGACTGTGAGGGATTAGTACTGTATGAAATCCCTATAGCCCAAGTTTATTAGGTTTGTCAACCAAAACTTGAAAATCCTGGATTTTCTTTCTTGCTCTGCCAAGGAAGACAGGGAAACAGAATTATGATTTCCATCTTGGATTAGACATAAGATATCTTAGGATGTTGCTTTACAAATAATAGGCCCTGACCAAAAAATGAAGAGAAGAAAGAGAAGCAAAAAAGCAAATATAAGACAAGCTACATAAAAAGAATTTGACTGATTTTAAAAAGCTGTTCTACAGCTTAGAAAATAATTACCTTATCTTTCAGGACCTTTTAGTCTTAGTTTGTTAAGAATTTTTAAAAAACCGTAAATAGGTGTTAGTTTTCTCCACTGTTTTGTATGTGTGTTTTGAGATGATCATACAGGTTTTCATCTTTGTTTGTTTGTTTGAGGACTTACATTGATTTGTTTTAGCATGTCAAACCCATTTTGCATTCTTGGAGTACACCTTACCTGGTCATGATGCAAAATCTAACCTCAAAACATGAAATACTTTGGAATGAATCTGACAACAGACAAGAAAGATCTGAGATACTCTGTAGGGAAAATGATCAGGATTTGAAATAAGAGGAAATTGAGGTGGTAGGAGAGTGGCTGCCTGAAGAGCCCTGTATTCTGGTAATGTTGCCCAGACCTGCCCCAAGTGCCCATCAGGATGGCAATGACCTAGGATTTAACCAGGTTTCTGGTCGGGGGCTCCTTTAATTCATCTTATTCTCATTAATCTATTTGAGTTGTTTGCTCTGATTTTCACAACCATTGATGTGATGCACCCATGATTAAAAATCTCTTATTCTCAAATAGCCCATGAAGTTGCAGTCTTTTGGGGACTTCTGTTGAAGTTCTTAATCTTAGGGTTTCCTTTGTATCCTAGCACTTAAACAACATTAATTTTCAGTTAATGAGACCTACATAGCATCATCTTTTAAGTGATACTTTTAGTTACCCAGGGTTTTATCTTTCTAGGAGTTACGGTTTGGGGTTCCTGTTATTGCAGAGTAGAGCTGCGTAGACACATTTGTTGTAGCCTCCACTTCATGATGTCGCATCGTGTGCAGGATGAACTATTTCCTTTGGATTGCCTTTGCAGTTGTCAGATGACTTTGGTAATCTTTGTGCTTCAGAATAGCACTGATACCTTTTTTAGCCCCTGGTGGCACTAAAAAGATTTGAGGCAGTATAATTTTGACAGAGTTATATGAATAAAGACTTTAATATTATATGATCACTCGGCATCTAGTTTGAGTATTCTCGTACATACCTCTTCCATTTTTTTCTGTATGTTTTTAAAATTAAGTTTTATTGGTACACTCTTGTAGTGTATAATGTTCATGTCCCTTGTGTGGAGTTGGTGCACGTGCATCGCACATCTTGATTCCTCTTTTTACCCCTTCTCCCTCCACTGCCTTTCACCTCCCTCCGTCTCTTGACCCCTTTCCCATTTGGGAAAGACCTATCTGCCTATTTCCTATTTATCTTTATTTTTCTCTTTTATTTATAATTTGAACTTTTCATATAAGAAACCATGTGATACTTAGGCTTGTGTATCTGATTTATTTCACTTAACATTATGATCTAAAGGTGCCTCCATTTTCCTACAAATGACTCAAATGTATGCTTTTTTAATGGCAGAATAGTAGTGTGGCAGAGTAGTGTACAAACACCACATTTTCTTTTACCACTTATCTGTTCTTGGACATATAGGCCACTTCCGAGATATAGCTATTATGAATTGTGCTGCCATAAACCTGGGTATACATGTATGATTGTGATATGAGGTCTTTAACTCTTTTGGGGAAAATACCTAGAAGGGGAATAGGGGGCCGTACCACTTAACATAGTGGTGGTATCCTAGTTTACGTTCCCACCAGCAATGCAGAAGGATTCCTTCCCCACCGTTGTTGCCCCATAGCCTTGCCAGTGAAATTGTACTCCTTTCATTTTTTAAAAAAATTTAATTACGTTATTTAGTTTTTGCTGATGCTGCCTCTGCACTCACCAAATAATTTGCTATTATTTGATTTCTTGATGTTAGCCATTTTTTCTGGGGTAAAATGGAATCTCTCTGTTGTTTTAATTTGCATTTCTTTAATGGCCAGTGAGGTTGAACAGTTTTTCATGTGTTTATTGGACATTTATATTTCTTCTGAAAAGTATCTTTTTATTTCAGTTGCTCATTTTTGACTGGGTCATTTATTTGGGTAAGTCTAGTTTTCTGTGTATTTGAGATTAGTTCTGACTGAGGAATAGCTGGCAAAAAGTTTTCTTATTCTGTAGGTTGTCTTTTCACTCTGTTGGTTGTTTCTCTTGCTGTGCAGAAGATTTTTAATTTGATATGATCACATTTGTTCATTCTTGGTACTATTTCTGTGCAGCCAGAGTCTCTTCAGAAAGTCCTTGCCTATCCTTATTACTGTATGTTTTATTTTTATTTTTTAATCTTAAATTTTAAAAAAAATTTAAAAGTAAAAGAACGAAAACATAGTAACAAACAGACAGCCATTTATAAAGTAGCACAAGAATACTACAAGCAAAACTGAATTACAGGCAGGGTGACAGGGAATTAACAATGGTTGTTGTATTACATATTGATAACTTCAAAGTGTATACTTAGGAAAACAAATATAGACATGCAAGATTGATCAAACAACTAGTCATTAACTGTTCCTTACAATAAAGTGACAGAAGTCAGTAGTACAACTATGTTAGCTATACTTCACGTACATACATACATACATAATTATCCCTTTCTTCCTTTTCTCTTTCCCTTCATCCCAGTTGGTCTTTACTTTTGAGAAGTTTCCTTTCATTTCACAATGTTTATCATACTTCCTAATTTATATTCTCACTTTCGGGTTCTTATACTAGTGATACAATATGTTGCTTACACATGCACATCTGATTTACTTCACTTATGAGTATGTCTCTAGTTGTGACCATTTATCTATAAAAGCCGCTTTATAGCTGAATAATATTCCATTACATTAAAAATTCCACAATTTTTTTTATCCAATCCTCACTGGATGGACATTTGGGTTGCTTCCACGATTTAGCTACTACAAATTGTGCTGCTATAAACATGGGTGCACATATATTTCTGTGATATGATGTTTTCAGATCTTCTGGGAAAATACCTAGATGGGAAATAGCTGGGTTGAATGGGACCTCTAGACTTAGTTTTCTGAGGCATCTCCAAACCAATTTCCACAGTGATTTCACCAGTCTGCATTCCCACCAGCATGGAGAAGAGTTCCTATTTTTCCACAGCCTCACCAGCATTTGGCATTGGTTGATTTCTTAATGCTACCCATTTTTACTGGGGTGAGATGAAATCTCAATGTTGTTTTAATTTGCATTTCTCAAATGACTAATGATGTTGAACATTTTCTCATGTATTTATTTGCTGTTTGTATTTCTCTATCTGAGAAGTGTGTATTCATCTCAGATGCCCATTTTAGGATTGGGTCTTTGAATTTGAGGAGGTTGATGTTTTTTAATGCTTTATATATTCTAGATAGAAGACCTTTGTCCAAGGGACTGCCAGCTAAGATTTTTTTCTCAGTTTGTGGGTTTTCTTTATACTCTGCTGGAGATTTCTTTAGATGTACAAAAACTTTTCAGTAAGATGAGATCCCAGTTGTTGATGCTTTGAAGTATTTCGCCAGCAGTTTGGTTTTTGTTCATGAACTCTCTGTCTACCCATACATCTTCAAGATTTTTACCTACTTTCTCTTCCAATAGATTTAGTGTTTCTGTTTTAATATTGAGATCTATGATCCATTTTGACTTGAATTTGGTGCATGGTGATAGACTTCTGTCTATTTTCAGTCTTTGGCAGGTAGCAAGCCAATTTTTTGAGCACCATTTATTAAAGAGGCTGTCTTTCTTCCAGTGAATTTGTTTGGCCCTTTTGTCAAAGATTAGGTGGCTTAGTGTGTTTGTGGTTGTGGCTGCGTCTTCCAGTCTGTTCCATTGATTGTTTTTTAGCCAGTACCAGGTTGATTTGATTTTATTACAGTAGCTTTGTAGTATAATTTCAGCTCAAGGATTGTGATTCGACCTGACTTGTCTTTGTTGCCCAGGATTGCTTTTGCTATTCTGGGTCTCTTCTGGTTCCAGATGAATTTAAGGAGTGTTTTCTCTAGATCTGTGAGGCATGTTAATGGTAGTTTAATGGAAATTGCATTGAATCTGTACAATAATTTTGGTAATATGGCCATTTTGACAATGTTGGTTCTTCCTATCCATGAGCAAGGAATATTTTATTTACTGAAGTCCTCTTCAATCTCTTTTTTCAGAGCACTATAGTTTTCACTGAATAGATCTTTTAGTTCTTTTGTTATATTGATTCCTAAATATTTCGGTTTCTTGGATCCTATTGTGAAAGGTATGGTTTCTTTTTCTTGTCAGTCTGTTTGTTGTTTGTGTACAGGAATGCTGTTGATTTTTGAGTGTTGACTTTGTGTCCAGCTACATTACTTAATTTGTTGCTTAATTCAAGGAGTATTCTTGTGGAGTTTAGGGGGTTTTCCATGTAAAGTATCATGTCATCTGCAAATAGTTATAATTTCACTTCTTCCATTCCTATCCTTATTCCTTTTATTTCTCTCTGTTGTCTAATTGCTCTGGTTAATGCTTCCAGAACTATGTTGAATAGGAGTGGTGACAATGGACTCCTTCTCTTGTTTCTGACTTTAAAGTGAAAGCTTTCAGTTTTTGTCCATTTGGTATGATGGTGGCTGTTGTTTTGTCATAGATGGCTTTGATCATATTGAGGTAAAGCCATGTATTCCTATTTTCTTGTAGGATTTTTATCATGAATGCTTGTTGGACTTTGTCAAAAGCTCTTTATCTATTGAGATGATTATATGGTTTTTGTCTTTGGTTGTATTGATATGGTGTATTACATTAATTGATTTGTGTATGTTGAACCATCCCTGCATTCCTGAAAGGAATCCAACTTGGTCATGGTGTATACTTTTCTTGATGATTTGCTCCATTGTATTTGCTAGTATTTTATTGAGTATCTTTGCATCTGTGTTCCTTAGGGAGATTGGTCTGTAGTTCTCTTTCTTGGTTGGGTCTTTCTCTGGTTTTGATATCAGTATAATACTTGCCTCCAGAAATGAGTTAGGGAGAACTGCTTCCTTTTCAATTTCATTGAAGAGTTTGAGGGGTGTTGGCATTAAATCTTCTCTGAATATTTTATGGAGTTCTGCTGTGAGTCCATCAGGGCCTGGGCTTTTCTTTTTTGGTAAGTTTTTAATTACATTTTCAATCTCATTAATTGATATTGGGTTGTTCATGATTTTTATATCTTCTTGATTCAACTTTGGTAATTGTACATATCTAGGAATCTGTCCATTTCTTCTGAGTTTTCTATCCTATAGGAGTAAAGATTTTCAAAGTAGATATTAATGATCTTTTGAATTTCTGTAGGATCTGTAGTGATTTCATTCTTTTCATACGTTATTGTATATATCTGAGTTCTTTCCTTTGTGTTTTTGATAAGGTTGGGTAGGGGCTTATTAATTTTATTTATTCTTTCAAAGACCAACTCTTAGATTCATTTACTTTTTGTAGTGTTTTCTTCATCTCAATTGAATTAATTTCTGCCCTGATCTTTATAATCTCCTCCGTTTTTTGGGCTTTGGGCTTGGCTTGTTCTTCTTTTTCTAAAATTTTTAGGTACAGCATTAAGTTAGTTATTTGTTCTCTTTCTGTTTTCCTTATGTGTGAGTTCACCACTATCAATTTCCCCCTTAGGACTGCTTTCATTGCATCTCACAGATTCTGGTAGGTTGTATTTGCATTTTCATTTGTAGGTATTTTTAATACTTCTTTAATTCTTCTGTGACCCATTGGTTGTTCAGGAGGTTGACTACTTTCCAAGTGTTTATGGGATTTTTTGAGTTCCTTTTGTCGTTAATTTCCAATTTCATTATCTGTGGTCAGATAACGTGCATGGTATATTTTCACTTCTTTTGCATTTAGGTAGGTGTGTTCTATGGGCTAGAATATTGTCTATTTTAGAGAAAGTCCCATTTGGAGCTGGGAAAAATGTGTATTTTGATGTTATAGGGTAGAACACTCTGTATACATCCACTAAGTCCATTTTTTTGCAGATTTAATTCAGGTCTGTTACTTCTTTGCTGATTTTTTTGCCTAGTTGACCCATGTCTTTGTGTTAAAGGGGTGTTTAGGTCCCCTATTACAATAGTATTATTGATTATTTGGTTTTTCATGTGTCTTAAGATTTGACTTATATAGTTTAGTGCTCCAGTATTTGGTGCATACATGTTTAGGATTGTTATCTCTTCCTCTTGCAGTTTTCCCCTAACTAGTATGTAGTGATCTTCTTTATTTCTTTTGTTGTTTTTGGTTTGAAGTTTACCTTATCTGCAAACATAATAGCTACCCCTGCTTTTTTCTGGGAACCTGTTGCATGGAGAATTGTTTTCCATCCTTTGACTTTCAGTCTTTGGTTTTCCATTTGAGTAAAGTGTGTTTCCTGTATATAGCATATCGTTGGATTTTGTTTATATGGTGGCTTATCCTTGCTGTTTACTTGCTGTTGGTTTCCTACTTTTACTCTCTGTTTAATTGCTTACTCTGCTTGAGGGTTCCTTTCTATTGGTGTTCTTGAGATGGTGGTCTCTTTTTTTCTCTGTCTAGAATATCTTTTAGTATTTTTTGTAAGGTTGGTTTGGCAGTCATGAAGTTCTTCAGTAGTTCTTTGTCATGGAAATATTTTATTTCTCCATTGAATTTGAAGGATAGTTCTACAGGATACATCAGTCTGGTTTGGAAGCTGTTTTGTCTCAGAACCCGTAATACATCACTCCAGCCTCTTCTTAGTTGCATGGTTTGTGATCAGAAGTCTGCTGTCATTCTGATGGGCTTTCCTTTATAGACAATCTGTTTCTTTTGTCTAGCAGCTTTTAATATTTTGTTATTTTGCTGGGTATCTGAGATCTTGATTATTATATGCCTGGGTGTGGTTTTATTTTGATTATGGCTAGTTGGAGTTCTGTATGCCTCATTTAATATACATCAGAATCTCTTTCTACGCTTGGGACATTTTCTACTATTATTTCTGCAAATTTTTTTATGTCGTTTGTGTTTCCTCCTACTGTTTCATTGACTACTATTACTCAGACGTTATTTCTCTTTGTCTCATCTTGCAGCTGTTGAGTTGATTTTTCCTGGATCCTTGTTGATTTTAAGAGATCCTTTCTTTCGTGATTGCTAGCTGCCATGATGTCTTCCAGATCTGCAATTCTATCTTCAGTTTCATTCATGTGGTTTTTGCAAGCTTTCAGTGGAAGTTTTGATTTCCTGGAATTCTCTTTGAGTCTGTCTCATGCATTCTTATTCATTCCTCAGTTGCTCATGTAACTTTTCCATGCATTGTCTATGTTCATCCTTTTTAAAAATCTGTTTCTTCTCTAGATGTGAGGAACATTTTTTTCGTTATTATTGTCATTTCATTTTTTGTCTGGGAGATTATTTCTGATCTTATCTCTTCTATGGCCTGATGGAGTTGTTTCTTTACTTCAGATGTGATCAATTCAGAGCTTTCAGGTATATGGCTTCCAAGTTCTCCTATGTCAGTGTCTCCTGGACTTGTTCTGGGTGGAGTTGAGTTCTGAGACTGCATTTTATTCCTATGTCTTGTGATTTTGGATGTCAGATGAAAAGTGCCAAGCTACAAGCTACCCAGGTAGCTCAAGAAGGACTCTAGGGGCTCTAGTTTACCTGGGTATCAAACTTATCCCAAGATGGTAGCGTGCCATGGATCATTGGGCCCAGGATCCCAAGGCAATTGCTGGGGTGCACGGCTCAGACCACAGCTGCAATGGTGGGGAGTGCTGGCCTTTGGTGCCAGGGTCTCCAGGCCATGGATGGAAAGTGTGTGGGCCTTACCCTTGGATCCGATTGCAGCCAGACAGGGACTGTTGCTCTGGGATTGTCAGGTAGCTGGTCAGGGGAGAGCAGGCCTCACATCCCAACCTAGAGAACCACAGAGCTCGGGGCTTCTCCCTCACAGCATGCCTGACCCATCAAGGGAGACTTCCACAGAGATGGGCCACTCAGGCACCGCTTCTTTGGCCCAAGCTCCTTCCCTGTCCCAAAGGAGCAGGATTGAGCACATGCGCAGGCCTCACCCACCAATGGAGAGTTCCACAGAGACAGGCCACTCAGGTGCCTCTTCCCTGGGCCAAGCTCCTTTCCTGTCCCAAAGGAGAGTGTATGTTTTAAACCAGCATCTCCATAGATGATTTCTAAGTTCTTGAAGTTCTACCTGTTACTTGTATTTACTCTTTTCTCCTCTAGCAGAAACCTATAGCATCTGGTGTAAGTCTTCAGCACTTGATGAAATTACTCTTTCTGGGATTATTTATGAATTTTTCTTATATTAATGAAATGCAATGATCTTTTTATCTCTGTTCTTGTCTTCCATTTTTTTAATTGAATTGGACACCACTGGCCACTTTGATCTCCTTTATGTGCCTCCCCTGTCCTCTGATTTTTGTGTGATAGTATCTCTTGGGTTTTCTTCATGTTCTTAGTCCTTGAAGTTTAGTACCACATCCTCATGTAGGGTCCTTGCCCTGCTCCTGGTACCCAGATGCCTGGCAATTTACAGTTCAGCAAATGCAGTCCCAGAGCCATCATCATGCTGTCAGTTGCAATGGGTCCTCAAGATGTGAGCTTTTGGTGTGGTCACTGGCCTGGGGTCTCTGAGCAATACCATTAGTTTGCTGGAACGCAGGATCATTTCAGACAAAGCAGAAGCAGCATCTGTAAAAAATAAATAATGCAACTAAAATAAGCAAAAATGAAAAGAGTAAAACTTCATGTTCCTCTTGCCTAGAAAATACTACTGTGAAAACAGAGTGTGTATCATTCTGGATCTTCTAAAAATAAACATACTTACATGAATATGTAAGTGTGTGTGTGTAATTCACTATAAATATTGTTCAATTAGTGCATTTTCTATTTAGGTGTTTTTAAATTGCCTTTAGTATGTAAATGATATTAAAAATTTCTTCACTTGACCTCAAAATTCTATTGTCACTATTTAGTCCAAGGAAGTATACCATTCAAGAGAATTCCTTGCATTTGGTCACTATATTTATTAACTTTGCCTTAAACTTGTCATGGTGCCCAGGCTGGCCTTCAAATTGAGCTTGCTATCTTGCCTCAACTCCTTAGATAGCTGGGATTACATGTTGAAAGTATCTGTGCCTGGCTTTTGTTTTTTTTTTTTTTTAAAACGGTGACTTGTGGAAGAGGTAGCTGGTCATCTGTAGGATGTCCTTCCTTCTGGATTTGTCTAATTCTTTTTCTTTTTTTTCACAATTATTTGATTTGTTTGTCTATTTCCTGATTTCTCTCATATTGGAAGTTATCTGCAAAGGCGTGATGGATTCAGATGACACTCTTTGCCTAGGATATGTCACAGATGAAGCTGTATCACATTAGAGGTACCCAGTGTCTGGCTGTGCCGCCATCAGTGAGGTCAAGGTTAACCTGATAGAGCATAAGGCTCTGAGCTCAGCATGCTGTCCTCACACCAGAGACTGTTTTGAGTGTAGCACCTATGCAGTGCTCATGCCTCTGATGACTTTGAAATTCATTGACAATCTTTGCCTTATTCAACAGTGTCATTATAGTTTTGTAAAACGATTTTTCTGTTATTTCTTCAACTTTTATAAGGTTGTCTTCTCTTGTTATTTACAGTTTTTAGCTCAACTACCAAAGCTATTTGATTATCTAGAAACATACTGCCTGCCAGAAAATCAACCAAAATTTTCCTTTTCTCCTTTTTCCTTTTCAATTTCAAGGCTTCTTCCAATGGTGAGATGTTAGATTCCCCCTCCCTTCTCTTTTCGATTATCATTGTGGACTGAGTCATGGATTTTTGTTGGTTCAATGTTTTGAACCACCTAACGTCATTATTCTCATTGCTCAAATTGTCACAATTTGTCCCGAGGGAGATTTCTTAAACTGGCTCCCGTGGCCTTTTGGTGTGCTTGTTAATCTTTGAAAGGTTCATTACTTTTTGTTACAAAGATAAGTACTTTTCATCTTATAAACAACCTGAAATACATCAATATCTCTATTTGGAACAGAAATGGACCTTAGAACAGATTCTTTGTAACAGTTAATGCATCTAATAAATGGCATCCTTGTGGTACAAACTGAAGCATGTCTGACTCAAAAATCTTTCCTAAGATTTAAGTGCCGGAAATGTCTGTGTTATCTTCAGCACCTTCCCCACTCTGCCTCACTCTCTGTATGTATTTTAGTTTATCTGGTACCATATATGCTCTCTCTTCCCTCCTCATGACACTGAGCCCTGCTATAGGCACAGTTTTATTTGGACCTGTGTTAACAGTCTCCTTAAGGGAACACGTGTCTGCACCCAGCAAAGGAATCACCCTGTCCCTGAGCCTTATGCCACCCCTGGCTGCTGTCCTTTTTCTCATTCTCTCCTTTTGATAAACTCCAGCATAATATTATCTTAGTGAGTGAGTGGGTGTCCTTGGGTAGGAATGTCCCAAGCATTGAAATGATTCAGTTGGAGTATGACTGTGGTTTAAAATTAAATATCAGGACCTGTCATCTGACAAAACGTATAAATGACAGTGAGATATAATATTTGAAATTAGAACTGTTCTTGGGGAATCAAAGATGTTCCATGCGCTATGCACAGTAGGCATTATAGAAGTGAATCTGTTTTCTGGAAAACTTTGAAATGAAATTTGTCAAAGATCAACTGCGAGTTTGGAAAAAAATCAACTGAAGGATCCTTGGAAAATTCCAGGACCTTTTTCTTTTAAAAACCAAACCAGATGAGGAGGTTTGCAGTGTTTGACAAGGAAAGAAAAGATAGGAATTCTTCTCTCAAGAAACTTAATCTATAAAAGTACATGAAGTCTCAATGTTAATTTAAAAATCCCTCCCAAATCCACAGAAAGTATATACGATTATGTTGTACTCAGAGTTTGCAAGGGGAACAATACAGGACACACAATTCATATGATTATTTTATAACAATCCTAAAGAGTCATATACAAAGAGAGTGCAGGAAATCTCTCCACACACTAAAGACCACAAGGATCCAGCCAAGGGCCTGGATCCTATGGCAGTGTCCTGCATGAGTCCGGCTAAAGACCTAGAGCCCATAACATTGCCCCCATGCGTCCAGCTGGAGGCCTAGAGCCCATGACAATGTCTCATGCAGGCCTGTTTCAAGGATCTGCACTGGGAAGGCCCAAAGGTCAGTGGTGGAAGCTTGAAAGTCTGTGCCAGTGGGTTGAAGGATCTGGAGCGAGGATGCGACACTCAGTGTAAAACCAGAACTCTCCAAAGGTACCACAGCCATCCTCAATGACAACAAGGTCCTGAGCCCCTTTGATGAGAACAGCCAGGTATATATCAGGAAAGCCGACATGACAAGCCTATCCAGGACATTGAACAGTGCACCATCTTCCCCTCCAGAGCCAGGAAGCGATGCTCAAAGTAAGGACCAGAGCTCCCCCAAAGTGAACTTCAGCCGTTCTCAGCAACAACAATGTCCCAAGCTCCTTTGATGATAAGAACAGCCACATTCATATCAGGGAAGCCATCATGAGAAACTCCTCCAAGAGAACCGACAGCACCTTGGAGAACCAACAGCTCCTTAACAGCTTCTCTTCTTCTTCTTTAGTTCTGCCTGTCCCCCCCGCCCCAGTTCTGCCTGTTGTACTGCTAGCAACAATCCTCAGGTGGACCTCCCACAGCCAGCATCATGCTGGCTTAGTTCTTCATGTTCCGTGTCAACCACCGTTGTCAATCCATGACAGATTATGAATGAAGTCCCTTGTACAATTTACACTGGAGTCTGCTGCCTTTGATCCTCAAGGTGGAGGATGCAGGTGGTTTCCATGGGTGAAAAATTCAGGGCAGGATGTTTTGGAGTGGCCAGGGCTCTAAGGTACCAGCTAAGTGCATTGGTGTCTCCCAGGATCTTGTGGGTAATGTAGACAGAGCCCCTCCAGGCCTCATGAGCCGGAATCTGTGTTCTAACCAGACCACCAGGTGGCTGAAGTGCACAGTTAGCTTTGGGAAGCCCTGCTCTGCAAGGCGTGGGAGCTCTACTCGCCCTTCTATGTTGGCAGCTCCTCCAGCAGGTGCTGTCCTTGTGCTCTTGCCTCGTGCTGTCTCTTGCAACATTTAGGCCACTATACTATTGTCTCTTGTCCCCTTTTTGCTCACTACCTTATCCTTCCTTTTGGGCAGTGTCTGCCCTGTGAGGGTGCTCAATAAATATTGGAAGAATAGAAATGTTCCTGGTTTTAATGCCTAAGATACAAGAGGAAGGAATGGTCCCTGCTGTCTGCAACCTCTCAGCTGAGCAGGAGGCAGATTTAAGTGGCTGGTGAGAACACAGGTCCCCTAACAGTAGGTGGTGCAACAACCCTAGGAGGGCACAGAGTGGGGTTCCCTGGAGCAGGTGCTGCTGGGGCCGAGCCCTGGAGACTGGCCAGTGAGGCTGAAGCTTCCTTCTTACTCCACTGTGCAGACATCTCAGGGAAAACCGGTGGCCTCTTGCTTCCTGAATGTTGATCTTAGATGCATTAGTTAGTGACAGCCAGGTCATCTGAGGTGCCCGGTCAGCTTTCAGGAAATTCTCTTTGGAGCCCCGAAGACCACCTGCTATGCCCCTGCCAAGGCTTGGTGGGCTCCCCCATGGCAAATCTTGATTTGTTTTCTGTTCTTCTGTACACTTTTGTTTTATATCTTATACTCTTGAAGAAATACAGCTACTTAAAAAAAACACATGAAACTCATTAAATGAAATATTCCTAAGGTTGAATTGTGGCCTGAATGTCAATAGATATCTGGTAAAGAGAGAGGAAATTAAAACCCACATCAGTGTGTTTCATCTGGATAGGCCATAATAGCAAGGCAGGCGCGCTCCAGTAGCAAGGCTGAGTACAGTGCAAATAGCACAGAGTCCCCTGGGTTCCAAACCCAAGTTCCATCCTCTTATTTCTGCTTCCTCTGGAAAATCATTGTGCTGCCCAGGGCCATGAGAGGGTATGCCTGTGCTGCTGTCCTCACAGGCCCTTTTAGGGGGTAAAATGAAATTGTGTGTGTGTGTGTGTGTGTGTGTGTGTGTGTGTGTGTGTACGTGTACTGCAGCACTCTTATGTTGATGTTAAGTACATTTATGGTTATCAATTCCAAAACTTACTTCCAAAATGTTATCCTAAATTTGTTCCTACATTTTCTCTCCCTTTTCCTATCCACCCTCAGGCCCCGCTCTTGTCATGTTCATCCTTCCCTCCTTCCTAGGCCTCCAGGTGCAGTCTCCTCACTTTCCATCAGTTCCCAGGCTCCTCTGAAGGAGCCATCTTGGAAGGATTTCTTTAGGCATGTGGTTTACATTTGAGCAGTATTGTGTTGCTGGCAATTTCTAGGTGCTGGGGATATCAAAGATAAAATGGAGCTTTCTAAAAAGGAGTTTCTACATGACCCATTGAGTGGTGTTGTCTTTGAGGAGGGTCTGGCTGGGGTGTATGTGCATGTACCAGCTTGTGCCTGTGCGTATGGATTCTGAGCAAGTTTCAGGACCTCCCTTAGTGTGTTGTCTGCTGGGTGGGCTGTGAAGGAGTGTGGATAGGGAGGACTGGATGCGAGGGCTGGATAGGAGGAGCTTGGGCACAGAAAGGAAGACAGTGGCTATTGAGGCAGGAAAGACACCAGGATATTTGCCATATACTAAAGAGTTTGGATATTAAAATGTTAGTCATGGGAGGTTTTGGCAGGAGAACAATCTAGATGAAAGTAATTTCCACAGAGTTCACTCTAGTTAGCTCTGGGGTTAGCATGATGGATTAAAACTGCAATTAGAATCTGTGGTTCTCAGTAAGCAGTGGAGTTGGGACTGGACTCTGCATTTTCTAAATCTACTTCTTGATCTTTCTTGATGATGTTGCCTTATACAAAATGACAAAATATATTAGTGTCTGTATATTGGGACTCTGCTTTTTGTGTTCCATGCCTAGTGCTTTGCATACATTATTGGTAAGTCTCAGACCAGCCCAGAAAGATTAGTACTGTATTAGACATTCATTTGCAGCAATAGTTCATCCATGCAGCACAGGTTGGAGGTGGCCTGGCAGCCTGACCTTGAAGCTCAGGCTCGTCCATTAGCACAGCTAGCCACCTCTGGACCAGTTTCAGGCACTCCAGTGGATTTTCTGGCATTCTGCACAATGATCAAAAATGTTTTTTTTTTCCTGAAAGTACAAAGATTTCTTCTGGTCATATGGAGCTTTGTGGAAAAGTGTCAATTTCTCTCTTCTTAAACTGATTACTGTTTACTGTTGATCAATCTTCTATTCTTCCATCTGGTAATCTGAGCAACTTGGTTGAAGATAATGTGTAATGTAACAACTGTTAATTCCTATCATTTGATTTGAAACCCTGCACCATTTTTAATGTCCTTGCCTTGTGTTGTTTGTATTTTGTTATTGTTCCTTTTTTGGTACTATTTTCTTTAAAATAAGAATTAAAAAAAATAAAACAAAACAAAGAACATTTCTGCCTTAGAAGGTGTTTTCAGTTCAGTTTTGCGTTTTTGCTTCAGTAAGAAGCTAGGCTTTGTGGTGTCTACCTATGGCAGTTCCTCCCTATCCCAAATGTGGGCCACTCTAGATCAAGTTTGTGTTCTTTATTTTAAGCTGACCCTACAAGAACCTTGGAGCCTTAGCTGTAAGTACACAATCTAAATATTTTCCTGTGAGGACTAACCAATATCTTCATTAGAAAGTCACTTTGATACACATTTCTACATTTTAGATTGATGATTTAAAGATGAATTATTGAGAAAGTTTCTTTTAAGTACCAGGAATGGAGGTGCCTGTGGTAAGGTGTTTGAGACTTGTCTCTACTGGAAGACTTGTTTACCTCTGCCAGATTCACACAGCTATTTTTTTGGAAGGTTGAGGAAAATAGTTAATAAATAGCTTCTAGTTATTAACAGTTAGAGTGTTACTCTGTTTACTGTTGCTATAACAAAATACCTGAGTCTGAGAACTTTACAAAGATAAGAGGTTTCTTTAGCTTACAGTTTTAGAAGCTAAAAGTCTGAAACTTGGCAGCCACATCTGTTCAGTCTCTGGTGAGAACCTCGTTGAGGATGGCGTCACAGTCCTGGGAACATGGGTAGCACAGACTACATGACAAGACAGGAAGCCAGAGGAGTTCAGGCATCAGACTTGCTCTTTTCATAAGAATTTTGTCTTGTGGGAAATAACTGAAGTCAGTGTCCCCAGTGACCTAATCACTTGCCGCTTGGCTCTACTTCTTAAAGGTCCCAACACTTCTCAGCACTACTATAGTGGGGCCCACACTTCTAGCACATGAATCTTTGAGGGAATCACTCAAACCACATCCAGACCATGGCAGCTAAAGTGGTTGATAATAACTAGTTATAGGACAAGGATTGCACATAACGTGTGGCATACTGTTCCTAGTACTTAAAACAACCCTAGCTGGTGTAGGTTTTAGAGGTGCCCACGCTGAGTTCCGCACGATCCCTTCCCGACTCCACAGCCAGCATGCACGGAGAGAGGTCTGCCTACCCTTCCTGTGTTGCTCTGTAGTTTTTCTGCTGTGAAACATGTTCCAGGCACTGTGTTAGGACATCCTATGTGTCACCTTGCTTTGTGGATAATTGATTTAGGCCTGTTGATTCCACTGACTATCATCCCTATACAGAGATAGAGTCAATGCTTCTTCCCTGGAGAACCTGGCTCCTGTCCAGGACTGGACATGTGAGTGGGATTAGGAGCAGAGGTCTGCGTGCCTGTGGTGTGGAGCAGAGAGGAAGAAGAGGTGCGGGAGTTGGGAACCAGATGGTGTGTGCTATGGGTTGCGCATAGTTTGTGAGGGTTTCTGGACTTTATTATTCATTTGTACTTATTTATTCTTGTCACATATTTCTTATCCTTATAAGGAAGATCTGGAAGTATAGAGAAATTTAAAGAAGAGTGAAATATCTCTCATAGTCTCATTGCCTATGCACAAGTGCTGTTATCATTTTGGTGTATGTCCTTCTAGTTTTTCTCTGTGCATCTTTTTACACAGGTGAGATTATACCTGTGTTAAAGGACAGTTTAGTTTCCTGCCTGTTCCACTGAAATTATAATCATTTTCTCACCGCATGCGTGTAAGCAAGCGTATTTTCCATTTGTTGCACAATGGAATTATTCCATGATTTACACAAAGACTCCCCACTTGTCTGATGCTTTGGTTGTTAGTTTTGCTCAGTGAGAACACTTCGAGGAAGGAAGCTGGTCTTGTGAAATGAGAGCTGGCAGACCTTCTAAGTGGGAGGCTGTGGATCACTTCTTACCTTGAGGTCAGCCTGTGGTGGCAAGAGGAGGTAACGGAGGTGGCAGAAATCCTGTTCCCTCACTGCAGCGTTCTTTCAGCAGACCTGTGCTGGCTGCGTTAAGAGTAAAGCTGCTGAAGGAGCCCACAAACATGACTTGGGTTTGTAGGAGGCAGTTGGATTCAAGGCAGGAAGGAGGGATTGATGTGAAAAGGCAAGAGTTTTGTATGGGTGGCATCTGGAAGCATTGGCAGTTTGTTTGGACCACATAACAGATGGCAAAGCCACCCCTGGGCTGATGACAGAAAGAAGACCCATTTCAGAGGCATGGGAAATTATTTGTAAGGCTGCTCACTGGCTGGCCAGGGGGCTGTATACTGCTAAGGGATGGGTCTCAGTGAGGTTCTGGAGAAAGGCTTAGCCAGGGGCACCAAGTTAGGCCTTCAGCCTGTGGGCAGAGGTTGGGGTGTAGTTTCTTAGAAGAAGTCAGGAGAGAATTGAAGAGGAGAAAAGGTGGAAACCTGGGGAATGCTGACATTTATAGGGCATAACAAGCAAACCCTTTTCGAGGATTAGAGGGCGCCAGGGGCATTTTAGATGTAGGTACTGGTATGTATAGGACTGAGGCTTATAAAGGAGATGCCAAGTTCAAAGCAGGGGTGGAGCTGCACACACCTGTAGTGCTAATACTCTAGGAGGTTGGGGAAGGAGGATTGCAAGTTTGAGCTCAGCTGGGACAATTTAGTGACTTAGTAAGATGCTGTCTTAAAAAAAAAAAAGGCTAGGTATGTAGCTCAGTGTGAAGGCCCTGGGTTTAATCCCCAGTACCACACCAACACACCAAAAGAAGAAAAGTATGATTTATTATATCTTACATAGTATTATAAGCTGATGTTAAATGTAAGGACCATAGCCATTTAATAACTTTCTGCCATTGAATAATGTTTTTAAGCTTTATTTTTAATTGACAAAATGTAACTGCATATTTTTGGGGTATAATACGATATTTTGATATACCTAAAATACTGTACAATAATACAAGTCAGAATAATTAGCATATTGATCACCTTAAATATATCATTTCTCTGTGGTAGGAATATTCAATACCCTCTCTTCGAGCTACTTTGAAATGCGCAACACAGCGTAATTACCTGTAGTCGCTGTGATGCGGTAGAACCTGCAGAGCGTATTCCTCCCGCCCGTCCGTGACTTTGTGCCTCTGGACCCACATCTCCTCTTTCCTTTCCACCCTTGCTTGTGCGCCTACTACTCTCTGCTTCCATGAGTTCACGCGGTGGTGTGCTTCTGTGCCTGGCCTGTTTCACTTAACAGAGTATTCTCAGGTTTGTTCCTGTTCTCATAAATGGTAGGACATTCTCCTCTTAAAAGCCAAAATAGTATTATATTGTCTGTATATACTGCATTTGAAAGAATCCATGCATGTGGGTTAGCGCTTATTGATGGGCACCAACATTAGTTTCCAGACCTTGGCTATTGTGAATAGTGTTGCAGTGAGCATAGGATGGCAGAAATATGTTTGGTTTCCTGACTTCAGTTCCTTTGAGTGTATTACCAGTTGTAGGGTTGCTGGAGTTTTCAGTTTTTTGGAGGGACCTGTGTTCTGTTTTCCAAAGGGGCACTGCTAACTTACGGCACGGCGGCCGTGGTCAGGGGTTCCTTTTGTTCCATGTCCTCATCATCACTTGTCTTTTTTTTTCTTTATTATAGCCAACCTAAAAGGTGTGGAATGATACCTTGTTGTGGTTTTTTTTTTTTTTCCGGGACTGGGGATAGAACTCAGGGCCTTAGTGCTTAGCGGCAAGCACTTACCCCACTGAGCTGTACCTCCAGCCCGCCTTGTTGTGGTTTTTATTTGTATTTCTGTGATAATTTTGAGTACTTTTTCTATTATTTTTGAGCAACACCTCCTGAGATCCTCTGCCCATTTTTAAATGTCCTATTTTCTTACTGAGTACCTTGAGTTCCTTGTGTAGTTTTGATATTATCCCATTATTTGATGCATTACTGACAAATATTCTCTTCTACTCCGTAGATTATCTTTTTACTCTGTAAATTATTTTCTTTACTGGCAGAAGCTTTTTAGTTTTATGTAAACCCTATTTGTCTATTTTTTCTGCCATTGCCTTTGGGGTCAAGAGATAGCTGCCCAGACCAATGCTGTGAGGCTTATGGCTTTTTTAGAAGTTTATAGTTTGGGATCTTAAATTTTAAGTCTTTAATTCACTTTGAGTTGATTTTTATTATGGCTAGACGTGTCTAATTTTATTGTTCTGCCTGCGGGTGTATAGTTTTTCTAGCACTATTTATTGAAGGTACTTTCATTCCTCTCTTTTGTACTAAATATCTGTAGGACAAAAAACCAAATTAGATATTTAAGGCATGCAACTCAACACAGTAAAACCCATCAACGATGAAAACATAGCTAATACACTACACAGGAAAAGTTGAAAATTTTTTCTTGAACTTCTGGAACAAAATAAGGTTGACTGCTTTTCTACTTCTGTTCAACACAGTACTAGATGCCCTAGCCAGAGGAATTAGGCAAGAGATAAAAAGAAAAGTCATCCAAACTAGAAATCACAATATTAAATTCTTTTTTTGGCAGATGTTTTGATCTTATATATAGAAGAGCCTATAGATTTCATAAGAAATTGAGAAATAATTCAGTAACTTTGCAGGCTCTAAAATCATCATTAAAAAATCAATAGCACTCCTATATACTAATAGCAAATTATCTAAAAAAGAAATCAAGAAAACAGTCTCACAGTAGCTACCAAAGAATACTTAGGAATAAATTTAATTAAAGAAGTGAAAGCTTTAAAATATTAATAAGAAATTGAAGGAGACACAAATAAATGGAAAGATATCTCATGTTCATGTATTAAAATACTTAATATCATTAACATGTGTGCACTGCTCTAGGCATTCCACAGATTCAGTGTAATCCCTATTGAAGTGTCAGTGGCATTCTTCACAGAAATAGGTAAAACGATCCCCAAAGAGTGCGTGCAGAGCTATAAAAGACCCCAAACAGCCGAAGGCAGTCTGAAGCAGAAACAAGCATACAAATGGATCTGGGGGCCTCATACCATGTGAACTGCAAACCTGTAGTAATCAAAACAACATGATGTGGTATAAAAACAGAGACACACAGAAGTAATTCACAGCCGGATAGCCAGCTAATTTTTACATTTAATAACTTATAAACAAAACAATCCTATTAAACAAGGAGTAATAATAAAAACATTTATGAAATTATAAGACAATTATGTTATAGTAGAAATTCTTTAATAGAGTTCTTTAAATTTTTCTTATAAATTGGTCAAATTAAGTTAGAGAAACTTTCATGTTGAGGTTTGTGTAATGATTGACACTTTCCATAGGGCTTAGTGTCCTGTGCATTTTTGTTCTTCACAATAGCCTTCTCACGGTACCTCTGGGATTGATTTCCTTGTGTTCTGTAGACAAAGAGTGCAGCGCTGAGGATACATCCTTGGCAGCCTCCAGTCTTGTCTTGCGAGACAATGCCTATCTTCAGTGTCCAGGTCAGCCCTCGAATCTTTCTTGGATTCTACACCAGTACCCTAACTGGTCCTGTAGTTTATTCTTGGTGTAAATCTACTTGAGCAACTTCCTAAAACAGAAAGTTATTTGTACCACTCCTCATTTAACTTCTTTGCAATTTCCCTGTCAATTTCAGAGGGTCCCAAGTTTCTTAGTGTGGTACTCGTGGCACTCCGCCATGTGATTTCTGCATCCCTCCTAGGAAGAGGCTGCTTTTAGCTGTCAGTGTGGCCACATGGCTGACTCTGGACAATGCGATGCTCAGGCTGTGTGAGACAGTGGGAGTAGGATTCTCTCTCCTTCCTTTATCTGGATGTGTCGCAAGGCTGTGACTAGTCTTACTGTCTGAGGATGAAGCCACAGGTCAAAGGGTGCAGAGCGGCAAGGCTGGGGTTAGTAAGCCATATTAGGTCTGGACTGCTTGGGTGTGGGCCGAGGAAGTAGTTCATACTAAATAGCATTAGTAAGCTATTGACAGTGACACTGATACAGTGTTGCTCCAAGATGGCTGGTGGGCAAGCCATGGCTTAAAGGATGCAGAGTCAAGGCCTGGCGTGTGTGTGGTGATTCTCCATGTGGCTGAAAGGAGAGGCCTTGGTTGCCAAGAAGTTGTATTTTTAGAATTTGAAATTTTTAAAAGTAAATTCTTGGAATTTAATAGTCAAATGGTAGAAGGATTTGTTTTGCCAGGTCCTAGTATCGTTTATTGGAGAAAGAAATGAAAAGGCTGTGAGCAGGAGGCTGAGAGTGCACTTGATAAAATGACACTTTTCAGTGGATCAGTGTGCGCTGAGTTGTATTAATGTAAGTATGAAGGAAAAGCCATGCAGGGTTTTTTTTTTTTGTGCCAGGAATTGAACTCAGGACCTCATGCTTGCCAGGCAGGTGCTGTGCTGCTGAGCTATATCCCAGCCCAAGCTGTGCAGTTTAAGAATTAAATTAGTCAATTAGTGTATTGGTAGTGAAGCTGTCTGTCTGTAGAGTAACAGCTTGGGGAAGCAGCCATTCTCAGAAATATTTGTGAAATTGGATTTAAAGTAGTGGGCAGTTATTTTTGGAAGACAATATTCCTAAGCTATATTTCTTTTGATTTAGTCGAGATATCTAGAAAACAGATTAGTGGACCAAGTTCTTAGGATAAGACAGGCTTCTGAGATACTTGCCTGGTTCAATTCTGTTTTAAAGAATTAAAAAAAAAATGTATGTACTAGAGACCTAGCAAGCAAGATTTTTAGGTACCTGAAACAAAGATAAAGTTCAGAACCCCAGTGGTCCAATGTCAAGGTGGAAAAGGGATTACAGGCTATAGGTCTTTGTACCCAGTCATCAAAGGCTTCGCTGAAGTTGGAAAAGTCTGCTTCTTAAACTGGGGCGTGGCAGGGTATCCTGCCATAGCCCAGCACCATGGAGTTCCGAGAGCTGCCCTGGGAGGTCATGCCTTCCTGAGATATGCAAGGGGCAGCTGTGCCTAAGAGAAACGTTATAGAGAGTTACTTTTCTGGCCATGTGCACACAGACATGCCACATAAAAGAGTTTGAGCAGAAGGTGGAGATGCAATAATTTACTACAGTCTGTGCCAGGAGCCAGGCTGCCATGATGCAGAAGCTACAGATGCAGCCTCTGTACCTCAAGAAAGAGATTTTAAGTATAGTCTAAATGATATTAAAAAAATTAAACTGCAAATATAAAACAAAAGCAAGCCAACTTGATGAAAAGCCACATGGAGATCCTAAAGTTAAATATACTTATGGACATGAAAAATACTGGATGCGTTCTAAAGGAGACTAGATGGAATTAAACTCATAGAAAATAAGTAATTGAGAGATGTTAGGAACCTTCCAGGATAGGTTTCATTGAGACAGGTGGAAAATGTAAAAGAGTGTATCAGAGGGTAGAATAAGAAACTCTAATATATGTCTAGTCATAGTTTCAGGGATAAGAAACAGAAACATTCTTGGGGAGAAAAATATTCAGAGATTATGACTTGAAAATACACGAGCCCTTAAATTGAATAAGTATATCTAATTTTGGATTTTCTTGTTTAATGAGAATGGTAAGTCTTCAGCTCCAGGAGGACTAACAAACACCAATCAGGATGGAGAGAAAGGAGTCAGACCATGATACATTTTACTAGATTGATTAAAAACTGCTTGTGTTGAGGAGAATCTTAAAACAACCGGAGAAATAGCACCCATTCCTTTATTACATAGGAATAATTATAATGATTATGGATGTCTTTTGAAGAAAAATGCAACTGATAGACAATGGAATTTCATCTTTCATTTAGTAAAGGAAAGCAATTGCGAAGTAGGATTTATATCCAACAAAAATATCCCTGAAAATAAAAGTGAACACAAACAGTGAACATATTGTTCTATAGAAGGGCAGCAAAGAGGTCCTTAAAATAGAAGAAGTGATGCTGTAGATCCTGAAATACAGAAATTATTCTTTTGTTTACTTATATTTCTACCATATTTCCTATATAGGTGAACAAAAGAATGATGTACATTACTTATAATTTAGAATTTTTCCACTTCCTTAAATAGAACATTGACTATATTTTAAGTAAAAAAATCTGTGAAACAAACATACTGTAAAAAAATGTGCCAAAGCTGGTGGAGGGAGAAATGTAGATATATGGTGGTACATTCTCATTCTGTATTGAGAGTATATGATATTATTGAAGGTAAATTATGGTAAGTTCATGATACATATTATAACCATAGAACAATCACCCAATAAAAGTTTCAAGAGCTAACTCAACAATGTAAGTAAGATAAAATCCTAAAACTTATTTGATCACAAAATAAGGCAGGAAAACAGAATAAAGGAGGAAAGAAGAGATGGAACAAATAGCAAGGTGGAAGAACTAAACCACGCCATGTCTATAAATTATGGTAAATGCAAGTGGTCTAAAAACTTCAATTTAGCGGTAGAGGCTCTCGTATTGGAGAACTTCCACACAGGACCCAATTAAAACACAGGACCCAATTATACACTGTTTTTATTTTTTGTTGTAATTCCACTTTTTATTTTGTACAGAATTTGAGAAACTCATAAAGATAATTGCTGATATAACAAAGTGGGTGGGTGGAGCTCTAAAAGGGTAGCCCTTATAGAATTGAAGTTACGTTTAATGTAGCATGGATTGTTAGAATTTTTTCTTTTTCTAGTTTTTAATTTTATGAGTATGTATTTGCAGTTCCTGCAGTTTACAGTCGTCTTGGGGAGTGGTTACATGTACACACCACAATCCCCTTCCTCTTCCCTCCTTTCCCCATCTCTTCCTCCAATTCTGCTATCTCAGTGTGCATTCTTGTTGGTATTATTAACCTCAGCTTATGTTATAGCATAGGATGTTTACATTAAACAAGGTTTTTAGGTTCCCGTATATGACATTTCTTTATTCTCCTTATTTCCCCTTCCCCTCCTCCCCACCCTTCATGCTTTTTCCTTCAGCCACTTCCCCATTGCAAGAGCTCCGTCTACCTTCTATCCAGCCTTTATTGTTCTTGTTGTTTGTACTTTGCCTCACTTAAATGAGAGATACCATACATTATTTAGCTTGTGTATCTAGCATATTGCACTCAACATTATATTTTCCACACGCATCCATTTTCCTACAAAAGTCTCAAATCTGTCATTCTTTATAGCGGAGTAGTAGGCAATTATACATAGATCTCACATTTTCTTTATCCAGTCATCTTTCGATAGGTACACAAGCTGTTTCTAGGGCTTAGCTATCATGAGTTGTGCTGCTATAAATATTGATATGCATATATTGATATGCATGTAGTATGATGTCTTAAGCTCTTTGAGGAAGATGCCTATATGGAGATCGCTGGGTCACATGGAATATCTAATTTCAATTCTCTGAGAAATCTCCACACTGACTTCCATAATGTTTGTTCTAGTTTATATTTATACTGTTTATAGCAGATGTATTTAAAATATAAAAACACAGATGAAGTACAAAAAAAGTAGAAAAAAATACACCATGAAGGGCTTATAAGAAAGAAGGTGCATATTAATGTAAAATGTAGTCCAGGAATATTATCAAGGCTAGAAGAGGGACATTTCATATGGTAAGAGAATAAATTCTTTAAGAAGATATAATATTCTTAAATATAGGCATACCTAATAACAGAGGTTCAAAATAATTGCAGCTAAGGAACTGACAATATTGAAATAAATAATAGATCTATGATTATAATTGGTTTCCACTCCTTTCTTATTAATTGATAGATCTAATGGAATATTCAAGCAGATATGGAAGACAACACAACTAACTTGATCCAGTTGACATTTGTTGACCACCTAAGCTCAAAGCAATACCCATTCTTTTCAAATACATATTGAACACTTAGCAAGCTAGATCATATACAGAATTGTAAGTCAAGTCTCAATAAACTTGAAAAATATTTAAATCTTACACATTCTGCAAGCAAAACAGAACTAAATTAAACAACAATAAGATGTCTTGGTAAGCCCCAAATATTTGGATTTGAAGTAAAATTTTTAGATCATTCATGAAGTACAAAAATAGCAAGAGGAACTTTAGGACATTGTGAACTGAATAAAAAATGAAAGCAGGGTGTTACAGCTTCTAGATGCAGCTAAAATATTGCCCAGAGGGAAACTGATAGCTTTAAAAGTTTATATAGGAAAAGAAAATTCTTTAAAATTTATGAATTAAAGTCTCCCCTAAAAAGTTTAAAAAGTACAAAAATTAAAGCCAGAATAAAAAGAAATTAAAGCCAGAGTCATCAGAAAGAATGAGACAATACTGACCAAAACTAAAAAACCAGAGAAAAAGATAATGAAACCAAGAACTTATTCTTTGAAAAGATCAATAAAAGGTACAAATCTCTAGCCAGACTGATCAAAATAATGAAGAGAAAACATGTGAAGTTTTGTTTCATTCCTGTATTTGTAATGAAAAAGGAACATCAGTCCATTGAAATGATAAAAGGTTTTATGGGTAACTTCATGTGAACAAATTTGTAAGTTAAAAGAAATGAAAAAATGAAATACACTAAAATTAACTTAAAACATAATGTCAGAATGATCCCTTCTTTATTAAAAGAAAATAATTCATTTAAGAACGTTTCCCCAAATAAAATGTTAGCCAGACAGCTTCAGTGGATTTTATCATATTACCATGATAACACCAGAAATACCAGTTTTTATAAGAACTCTCCTCAAAAATCAAGCAAGGAACACATTCCAATTTATTTTACGAGGCTAGCATTATCTCAATACTGAAATCAAAGACATCATGAGAAAAACTATAGACTGAAAGACATATGCAAAAATCCTTTAAAAATTAACTAATGGAATCTAGTGATTTACTTGTTAAATGAAGATAAAGAATGCAGTAATATACAAAATGGCCAATTCATCATGATTTGGTAGAATTCATGCTGAGAATGTACAACTTGCCAAGCATTCAAAATTCAGTCAAAATTGGCCATGTTAACAGAATAAAGGAGAATAGAAACCATGATCACATCGATAGATAAATAAAAAGCGCTTGACAAAATATATCACATATTCATGATACAGAAATACATGGTGAACTACAAATTGAAGGCTGCTTGCTCAACTTCTAATAGGCATCTATAGAAAAATCTACATTTAACTTTATACTTAATGATGAATGAGTATGTTCTTCCTGAAGTTGGAAATAAAGGCAAGATGTTCACTCTCACTGTTTCTATTAAACATTGTTCTGAAAATTCTGGTTAGTGCCACAGGAACAAGAAAGAAATGAAACAGCCCAAAATGGAAAGGAACAAATAAAACTGTCTTTATTTATAAAAATATTACCAGGTACTTAGAAAATACTAAGGACTTAACAGAAAGTCTATGAGAATAACTTAGTTTATTTAGCAGGGTAACAAGATACAATGGTGTTATAAAAATACCTTTTTTCCTGTATGTTAATGGACATTTGGAAAATGAAATTAGCAACACTATACCAGTTACAAAGACATACAAAAATATACTTGGGGATACATTTAAGCAAAGATTTGTAAGAATTATAGATTGAAAATTACAAGATATTGTCTTGAGAAAGTAAGGATCCCAAATAAATAGAAACATACTGAAAGCTATACATTGTCATAGATAATAATACCTAATATTAAGGAGGCAATTCTTTCTAAAATGATCTTTATATTTAATGCAATTCTAATTAAAATCCCAGAAGGCTTTTCTTTTTCAATAATTTAAGTGCTTTTTCCTAAAATTTTATATTGAAGGGCAGAGGAACCTAAATATCTCAGGTAGCAAGGCTGTAGTAATGAAAGCAGTGTGCTACTGGCATAAGGATAAACAAAGAGATTAATGGCAACAAAATTGGGAGTCCATCAGTAGACCTATCTATAAACAGCCAACTATGCCAAGGTAATTTAAAGGGGCAGAGGACTGACTTTTCAATAAAAGATACCAGAAGAACAAAGATCAATATGCAAAAAATTAACTTTGACTTTTACCCCTCACACACATAAAATTAAATAGAAATGGATTATGGAATTAAATATAAAAGATAAGACATCTTTTAGTGCTTTTTCCAATGCTGCTTTGGCACTCATGAATTTCTTCAGTTGTTCTTTGTCGTGGAAATATTTTATTTCTCCATTGAATTTGAGGGATAATTTTGCAGGATACATCAGTCTGGGTTGGAAGTTGTTTTGTCTTAGAATCTGTAGTATCTCGCTCCAAGATATTCTAGACAGAGAAAAAATAGATCACAATCCCAAGAACAGCTATAGAAATAACTCCCTAAACAAAACAAATAATTAAACAGTCAGCAAAAGAAGGAAAACTTCAAATAAATAACATGACTAGAATAAGACAGAAAGGAGAGAAGTACGTACCCTGAACTCAAGAAGGATCTGAAATGGAAACTGAAGCTCTAGGAAAAACCAAGCAGAACCTCTCCTGGAGGAAAGGATTGGAGGGCTGCCGCGGCACAGTCGGAGAGAGAAG
>PVLD010018296.1:0-39386 GCA_004027595.1 Dinomys branickii | reverse complement strand
TTGCATGTCTGTATATGGGTCCATACATCTACAATTCGAAGATATCAATGGATAAAGCAACAACTACTGTTGAGACCATATCACCTTGTCTATAGATTAGTTGTGATTGTACTATTTTCTATGATAATGGGTGTCTGTTTGTCAATATGTTTTTGTACTTTTATGTTTCTAAAATAAAAAAAAAAATAAAAAAAAAAATTACCAAGGTTGAGTCAAGAAGATATAAAATTCCTAAACAACCCAGTACCAATAGATGACATTGAAAATGAGATTAAAAACTGACCAGCAAAGAAAAGCCTAGGCCCTGATGGATTCACAGCAGAATTTTACAAGAAATTCAGAGAAGATTTAATACTAACACTCTTCAAACTCTTCAATGAAATAGAAAACGAAGCAATTCTCCATCACTTCTATTTGGAAGCAAGTATTATACTGATACTAAAACCCGAGAAAGACGCAAAAAGAAGGAGAAATATAGACCAATCTCCCTAATGAGTATAGATACAAAGATACTCAGTAAAACACTATCAAATAGAATGCAGCAAATCATCAAGAAAATTATACACCATGACCAAGTTGGATTCATTTCAGGAATGCAGGGATGGTTCAATATTCTCAAAATCAATTAATGCTATACACTGCATCAATAGAGCCAAAGACAATAACCATATGATCATCTCAATAGATGCAGAAAAAGCTTTTGACAAAGTCCAACATGCATTCATGATAAAACTTTACAGAAAATAGGAATAGATGGTCTTTACCTCAATTTTATCAAAGCCATCTATGACAAACCAACAGCTCACATCATACTAAACAGACAAAAAGTGAAAGTTTTTACTTTAAAATCATGAACAACAGAAAGATGTCCGCTGTCACCACTCCTGTCCAACATATTTCTGGAATAATTAGCCAGAGCAGTTAGACAAGAGAGAGAAATGAAAGGAACAAGGATAGGAAAAGAAGAAGTAAAGCTATCAGTATCTGGAGATTACATGATACTTAATTGGGAGACCCCAAAAGCTCCACAAGAAGACTTCTTGAAGTAATTGACAAATTGAGCAGTGTAGCTGGATACAAAGTCAACACTCAAAAATCAATAGCATTCCTGTACACAAACAACAAACAGACTGAGAGAGAAATTAAGGAAATTTTCACAACAGCATCCAAGAAACTTAAATACTTAGGTATCAGTCTAACAAAAGTAGTAAAAGATCTATTCAATGAAAACTGTAGTACTCTGAAAAAAGAGATCAAAGAGGATTTCAATAAATGGAGAAACATTACTTGCTCATGGATATGAAGAAGTAACATTGTGAAAATGACCATACTACAAAAATTGTTGTACAGATTCAATGCAACTCCCATTAGATTACAGTTAGCATACCTCAAAGATCTAGAAAAAACATTCCTTCAATTCTTCTCGAACCAGAATAGATCCAGAATAGCAAAAGAAATTCTGGGCAACAAAGATAAGTCAGGTGGAATCACAATCCCAACCTGAAATTATACTACAAAAGTACTGTAATAAAATCAACCTGGTACTGGCTGAAAAACAGACCAGGAGATCAGTGGAACAGAGTGGAAGACACAGACACAACTGCAAACACACTGAGCCTCTAATCTTTGATGAAGGGGCCAAATAAACTCACTGGAAGTCTGATAGCACCTTTAGTAAATGATGCTGGAAAAATTGGTTTGCCACCTGCCAAAGACAGAAAATAGACCCAAGTCTATCACCTGGCACTAAAGTCAAGTCAAATGGATCACAGATCTTAATATTAAAACAGAAACACTAAATCTATTGGAAGAGAAAGTAGGTAAAAACCTTGAAGACATAGGAGTAGGCAGAGAGTTCATGAACTAAAATATAACCACACAGGAAATACTTGAAAGAATCAACAGCTGGGTACTTATCCTACCTAAAAATTTCTGCACATCTAAAGAAATCACCAGCAGAGTAAAACGAAAACCCACAAATTGGGAAAAAAGTCCTAGTTGGCTGTCCTTCGGACAGAGGTCTTCTATCTAGACCACATAAAGAATTGAAACACATCAGCCCCTCCAAATTCAAAGATCCAATCCAAAAATGGGCAGCTGAGATGAATACACACTTCTCAGGTAAAGATATACAAATGGCGAATAAATATGTGAAAAAACGTTCAACATCATCAATCATTTGAGAAATGCAAATTAAAACAACACTGAGATTTCACCTCCCCTCAGTAAGAATGGCTGTCATTGAGAAATCAACCAATAACAAATGCTGGCGAGGCTGTGGAGAATTAGGAACTCTTCTCCACTGCTGGTGGGAATGCAGACTGGTGAAATCACTGTGGAAATCAGTTTGGAGATTCCTCAGCAATCTAGGTCTAGAGGTCCCAGTCAGCTCAGCTATTCCTTTTCTGTGTATTTTCCCAGAAGATCTGAAAACATCGTATCACAGCAATATTTGTGTACCCATGTTTATAGCAGTGCAATTTGTAATAGTTAAATTGTGAAAGCAACTCAAATGTTCATCCACTGAGGACTGTATAAACAATTGTGGTACTTTTATATAATGGAATATTACTCATCTGTAAGGAAAAATAAACTCGAGACTTTTATAGGTAAATAGTCACAACTAGAGACCATACTCAGAAGTGAAATAAATCAGACCTGCATGTGTAAGGAACATATTGTCTCATTAGTGTAAGAACCTGAAAGACTGAATAAAGACTAGGATGTATGATAAACATTGTGAAATGAAAGAAAAATGCTCAAAAGTAATGGGTTACTGAGGTGTGGGAAATTGAAAGGAAAGAAGGGGAAATTACACATGTATGTATATATAAGATAGCTAACAGTTGTACTGCTGTTTTCTACTGCTTTACTGAAAGGAACAAGTAATGATTACTTTTTTGATCATTATAGCATGTCTATATTTGTTTTCCTAAGAAACCACTTTGAAGATATCAGTATGTAATACAACAGCCACTGTTAATTTCCTACTATTTTGTGTGTAGCTCTGTATTGTTTGTATTGTTTATAAGCTATTTTGTAAATGGATGTCTGTTTGTTAATATGCTTTCTTCCTTTATTTTGAAAATAAAAAACATTATCCCAATCTCAAATTTGTTTATCAATACTCCAGGTCTGTTAAGACAAGTATACCTCCTTTTCAAATCCCTCCAAGTCCATATTTATATCACTTTGTATAGGAACATGTATGTACTTTCTATATGTTCTCAAGGGTGAGTAGACTGATTATACATGAGAGGAATTATATACTATTAAGGAATGTTAAAATGACATTGCAGGCCTATTGTAACTGCATACTTTCTGTTCAGTCCACATAACAGTGGTCTCTAAAACACAGATTTGTAAATGTCATTTTGCATTAATATAATGCTGCATATTTTAGAATTTGTCTAGAGTTCTGGTCAAATTATCTGTAGAATGAGCAATCTGTATAGAATGAGCAAGAGCTAGAGAAGATAGAGCAACACTAGAAATTAATAATACTGAATACAATTCATGTAGTAACCCTAATATCTTGTTCATTTGATGTACATGGAGATCAGTCAATGATTGCATTAGATAAATGGTAGGAATATTGGCTCATGGTTCTCTAAGATTCACAGGCATCTAGACCCCAGACATATGCCCCAAGATTAATAAAGTAATTTACTAAGGTGTTAGTTGATACACAATGGCTCAATGTACAATCTCCATGTGTAAATGAGGTAAGATTCTACTTAACAGTTCCATATACATAAACATAAGTATTGTATGTACAAGTGGAAAACGGTGTGGCTTGGTTTTTCCAGATTTGAATAATGAATGTACTATCAGTAAATTTGTATATGCATCCTTTTTATTTTTACCGACATGATGGGGAAGGGTCAGTTTCTAAAATGTCTTCTGAAGGGGTTCAGGTTTGCCATTAATGATGGCCTGTGGCATTGGGAAGCTGAAGCCAAACTCAAGCCATACAAATTGTCCCTCATTGATAGTATACATGACAGAAATGTTTCTTCTACAATAGTTTATATAATAATGCTAATCAGCTGTATGCCAGGCTGAGTGATTATTGTTTCTTCCTTCCAATCTGGCACGAAGGTCCCAGTCTGTGGACTCAAATTGATTCAGGTACAGTTTTTGCCCTCTATCTCCTGTGTAGGAGATCCATGATGGGCAGGGGTCATAATCATATGTTTTCCCAAGATGTATATTATGTAAATGGAGGAAGATCAGGTGTGGAGGATTTAATCGACTCCCCTGAGATTCCCCAAAATATTAATTGTTCTTTATAATGGGTCATCCAAAACTGTGGAAGAGCAGACAGGCAATAATTAAGTTGCAAGGATTTATGCTCAATATATAAGGGTAGATATAAAAAGTGTGATGAGTAATTAAGAGTAATATTGAAAACTATAAATCCAGGGGTCATAAAGGATCCTGGAGCCCAACTTAATTGATCATGACAAATCTCAGGGGGAAATCCACTCATATAAGGGTTGTAATAAAGGAGGATTAGGCATATAAACCCAATATTCTTACCTTGACACTGAGATTATACATATGGTGCAGGTAATGATGGCCATAATGGCAATAAAAATATTTTCTGGGGTATGTGGGAAGCCCTGGCTCACAACCAGCCTTTCAGACTCCCAAGATATCTTCAGTTGATCCGGGCTTCACTGCTTGTGTGGTTCTCAATGATCTCAGTGTTTCTCCCAGGATCATCTGAGAGAAGGCTTGCGCGGGTGGTTATGGCAGCAGCAGACTCTGCACGGGCTTGGAGATTTATCTCTGTGGTCCCACATTTCAGGATGGCACCGGCATTGTGCCATTTTCTGACTACACAAGCACACCCTCATCTTCACGTTATTGACTGCGAAGGACCTTTTCCCACACTTATTTGGTTATCTCTCCCCAGGGCCTGTGTTTGATGAATGCCTATAAGTGAGTCTTTCTGCCGAATGAATTCTAATGTCATGCGTTTGCTTTCTGCACATGGATTCAAAATTTTAAATTAAAAGTAGCAAGTTCCAATTGGGCTAGTGGAGGCAACAGCACTCCCCCTCTCTGTTTAGTCATTTTTTAAAGGAGAGGTGAGCATGTTCTGCTATTGTTTACCTTTGAGGATTATAAGGAAGCCTGTAATATATCTAACATGCCAAAGTCGCAAGAAAGAGGATGAGTCTTTGCTGATGCTTGAGGCCCCATTATCAGTTTTTATCGTATGAGGGAATCCCACAGCAGCAAAGGCAGATAAATAGTACTGTTGAGTTTGTCCCACCTTGTCTGGCTAGATCAAATGCCATGGACTTACTGAACTTTTGATGGAAGACAGCAAGAGGGACTATTTTAAGTAATAAATTTATTTTTTTCAATTTATATATAACCACTTAAAGTTTTTCATTGTGCAGTTCTGTAAATTTGTACAACTTTACAATTATGCAGCCACCATTACAATCAGGATACAGAATAATTTCATCACCACAAAAACATTCCCTTCTGTTGCCCATTTATGTAAATCCCCTAAGCCCTTGTGAAAAATTGGTATGTTGTCAGCACCTATAGATTTGCATTTTTGTAAATGTCATATGAATGAAATGAGGTGGTCTGGCTTCTACTTAGCACAGAATGTTTTTAGATTCAGTCATGAAAATGACAGTATATAGTTTTTTACAATTCTTGTATTCTTGGCCTAAGTCTTATTGCAAGTATGTAATATAGGCATATATTCTTCTTCCTATTCTCTAAATTGTCTATTTTTTATTTTATGTATTTATTTATTTTAAAGAAATACAAATTTATAGAGAAGATAGTAGGAAATTAACACTGGATACTGTATTACATCATGTTATCTTCGTATTTGTTACTCAGTTATACAGATGATGACTCATGACTCGTTCGATTAATCAATTTTCTCCACCCTCATCTCCATTGTTCTCCCACCCAATCAGTTGTCTTCCCTCTGATAATAACTGTACTTTTTGGTCTATTTACTCCCTTGGGCTCTCACACTGGGAAGAGACATGGCTGCTTCAAATTGTGCTGTAACAAACGTGTGTACACAGATTGCTATGGGTCATTGCTACTGTTTTCTGCTGCTCTCTGCTGGTAGTTGCTCACACAGTAGAGAGGCAGGAGGCCACAGCCTCGGGGCAAGTGTAGAACTGCGTGTGGTGGCTTTGTGCTGGTTGCTTTGACTCCACCTTGCCTCGGGACACTGGTTAGAAAGGTTGCTGCAGGGTGGGTGTGCTGCTTTAGTGGCTGTAGTAACTTTTCATCCTCATACTGGGTTTGACAACGCCTTCCAAGTGCTGCTGCCTTTTTTCCAGGCTGTGCCTCCTCAACTCTGGCTTATGTTCAGCTCTCAGAACTCTGCTCTCCCCTGGCCAAGTTGGGAGGCTCCCATGAGCATGTGCCTCTGAGGTGGAAGCTTCAAGTGCTGGAATGAGGGAGCAGACCAAGGGTGTGTATAGAGTGGTGACACCCTCCTCTTCCTCTGTCAGTGCTATGGAGGCCCTCCAAGTTTTTCCTCCAGGAGAGGTCTTGTTTGCTCTTTCTGGGGGCTTCAAGTCTCATTTCAGATCCTTTCCAGGTCCAGGGGACCCACTTCTCTCCTTCTTGTCTTTCTCATGTTGCTATATTCCAGTGTCTGGGTGGTGATCCTCAGGAAGGATCTTTCTCTGCTGCTCACCTGGTCGCCATCTTCCCGGAAGTCTGCTGCTCTTCCTTTTGAATCTCTTCAGGATCCCTGCAGAAGTAGAGATCTGGCATGACTTCCCATGGGTGTTCATAGGAGATGGTGCCATGCATGCACAGCATTTCCTTGGCCAGCATCCTCCACATCAGACACACTGAGTGAGGTCCCTTATTGTTGCATGGGATGGCAATGTCCACATAGCACAGAGCAGAATCTGTGTTGAACACAGTGGTGGTTGACAGATTGATGTAAGATGCCTCTGTGAGGGGCTGGTGGTCAGCCCTTCAACCACCAGAAGATGTGGCTCTTGGAAAGCTGCCTGGATTTGGTTAATGAAAGTCCCAGGAGTGAAGCAGTCAGTGACAGGCGTAGCTCCAGTGGCAGCGGTACACTTCAGCACAGCACGCCTGCCGGTGTTCCTAGAGGATATGACACTGATGTCAGCTGGGTTTTCAGTGGTGACTATGGCACAAGCTGCCAGCAGAAGCTTCTCTCGGGTCTGCCTCAGATTCCATCACTTTTCCTTTTGTAGATATACTGCTCCATCTGGAAATCCAGGTTGGTGCCACCTAAATGAGTTACTACAGCAAGAAATTTGAGAACATCCTCCTCCTTCATTTGCAGGACATCAGGGCTCCCGACATTGTGAAGTTTCCCACTATGTTATGATGGGAATCAAGAACAAAGCATATGGACCCCTGCCTGAGCAGTATACAAAGCAATATTTCCATTTTTTAACTTCAGTCTCCTACTAATTATTTTTGGTATATAAAGATACAATTGATTTTTGTATGCTGATTCTGTATTTTATGCCATTGCTAAATTTCATACTGGTTTTATGTAGCAATATATATATATATATATATATATATATATATATATTTTTTTTTTTTGGCGGTACTGGGGATCGAACTCAGGACCCTGCACTTGCTAGGCAAGCGCTTATTCCACTGAGCTATATCCCCAGCCCTGTAGCAATATTTTTGATATAATATTTTCTGGAAAGACTGTGATATGTTAAAATAGAGATCATTGTAATTCTTTCTTCCTAACCCATATATCTGTTATTAATTTTACTTGTGATTCTGAGAGTGGGTACTCTGGCCTTATTCCAAAGTTAGAATAAAATAATTCAGATTTTCCCCAGTAAATATACTATCAACAGTATTTTTTTTTTATGAGGTTAATAAGCATACTCCCTTTTATGCCTAAAATGTTGATACATTTTAATATGAGTGGATATTTAATTTTGTCTAATTATTTTTCTCCATTAACTGATGTGATTATATAGGTTATTCTTTGTTATGCTGATAGAGTGGATTACATTAACTGGCTTTTGTATGATGAATCATCATTGTATTCTTAGGCCATGTCTCAGTTACAAAGCACTACTTATTTATAAATAGATGCACTTTATTTGTTAATATTTGTTGAGAGTTCAAAAAGCTATACCCATAAACATGCTGGTTTGAAATTTTCTTGCGCTAAGCATCTCTGTCCTTTTTAATAAAACAAAATAATCTTTATGAAATAAATTAGAAAGTATTCCCTTTTTTACAATTATATCTTCCTTGAATATTTAGCAAGTGAAAAGAACCACATTTTTGTGGAGGATTCATGTGCGGTTGCATTGTACGTTTCGAGAATTGACTCCTCCAGTGTAGAGGGCCGCGGCTCTAATACCTTCATGCGATCAAGGCGGCTCAGAAGCTCCGCTCACCGTGCTGCAACCCATTAGCCATCTCCCTCTTACACTAAGGGAGCCGCGCTGTTCATAGAGAGCGCTCTTCCCCACTGCGCTGAATAAACGCAAGACTTCTGCTATTATCATGAAATTTCTGAAACTGAGACTGTTTTGGGGCAATGAGGTAAAACAAAGAGAGTAAAACACAATGGAGATTTCTTTCATACTGTTAAGACCACGGGGACTCATTTTCCCAGTTCCTCTGAAGAGACAGGAATTTTTTCTGTCAGGAGTGGTGCCTGTGGGGCGGTTGTTACTTGTTCTGTCATCACAGATGTAAGAATGTAACTTGGATAGGCATCTTTACAGTAGGGTCAGAAAAATTAAATGATAAGGAAGGAAATCATTGCTTTGGGACATCCTCTTTTACTCAAAGTGAGTATTTTTTCTATTTTCTGCACAGAATGAGAAAAGTCTTTGCGGAACTTCATATGTCTACAAAGTCTTGGAATTTAGGCCTCCAGAGAATCCAAGGAGGGCCCTAGGGCAGAGAAGAGGACAGGAAAAAAAAAAAAAAAGATTGGCCATTCCCTGAATTTTGATTTTACTACAGAATATAATTTTTATTTTCTTTTTCCTTCTCTCAAATATTTCCCTCATGCATTGTGCCTGTGTTTTAAACTGTAGTCTGTGGGAGACAAAGAGGGGAGTGTGCTTATCTATCACAGAACTATCCATAAGCCTCAAAATAGTTTCTGTCTTGGTCATTTATGTAGTAGCTTGCAAAAAAAGTATCTCTTTAAGTCAAAAATTGTATTTCTTATGGACAGAGCTATTTAATCAAATGTATCATAAAATTAATTAAAATATGAAAAAACTAAATGGATTATTTTTCATGTTAGCATAAAAATTAAAGTGTTCTAATATGCTTATAAATACTGATATTTAAAATTTTTCCATTTAAAATATTTTACTTGTATACACACAACAAATGTGAATTTTTCAACATTCATGAAGACAATATCTTGCAGAAAAATATCTAGAAATATGAATATGTTAGGTATAATATGCTTATCAAATATAATTGTTAGACATCTAGACCAAAGTTTCAGAAAAAAAGTTAACTGTTTATTTTTTAAAATTAGAAGATGAAGTTGAAGCTTTTTTTTAGGATATAACAATGGAATGCTTTTACATTTTAATTCTCAAATATTTGAGAGGAATATATTTGTTTTCTAACTTACAACTGAGTAAAGTGCTTTCTTACACTTTGCTGTTAAGGTTGTAGTACTGGATGATAGAATCCAAGACCCCACATGGAACCAGACCAGACCTTCTTACATGAGAAAAATCTTTATTGAGGGAGGGACAGAGTGGCAGGCTACCTAGCAGACCAAGGTAGCCCGGGAGCTGAGGAAAGCGTGAGCCTTTAAGCTCTTTTTTCTGGCGGGGATGGGGTGGGGTGAGGATATGTCCCTGGGCCAGAACAGGCTGAGCCTGAGTGGCGGGGAGGGTGTCCAGGCCAGAATAGCCGAATGGCAGGAGTTGACCATGTCAGAACGACCTGAGCAGGTGATCTGCCAGAGCTAATGAGGGCGGAGATAGCTTTTGTGGCCGAGGGGAACTGAAGTGGAACAGGTAAGGGAAGGAGAGAAATACTGAGAGTTAAAGTCTTCCCACGAGGGGGGCGAGGCTGGCTGCCTTATGACTTATCACTGGAGAAGGGAAGAACAATGTCAATAGTTTCAAGGAAACTTAAACCTTCCTGCACAAACATGTGTCCAAACTTGGACATGGAAAAGGGAATCAGGATGAGGAGAGATGTAAGAAAGAGGAGAAGAGAAATGAAAAACAATCGTGATGTTATATGTATGCATCAGTTCCCCAAAATGAATATCATTATTTATTCTGTGCTGCAAGTACAAAACATACCAATGAAAGAAAAATCAAAAATGAAAAGAAGAAAGTGCATTGATGAGAATTGATGAATGGCATCTCACAAGCTATATTCTCATTTGCCTTATCATAAAAGTTCTGATTTATGACATCCAGTAGAGCTTTCTCTGAGCAATAATCCATGAGTTGTGCATAGTTTGTGTTTTCTTGACGAAGATCAATTCTTTTTCTGTCAACAACTGATTTTCCATGAGGAAATACTCTTTTCTTCAACCCTGATTAATGTGGAGCCTATACATCAGGGATGGCTATGTGGGGTAAGTCTGGTGAGCAGGGCATTGCATGCCATTTCCCAGAGAAATAGGCTTTTCTATAAGGATGTGAATAAGTCAGATAATCAAAATGAATGAATGGATTTTTAAAAATAACCAAGTGTGTTCATTCCAGTTAACCTGGACCAAAAATGTCAGCATGAGTTTTGATAGATATAATTGGGGGTCTCAAGTATAGAGGGAATATATGAGAGTGAATAAAATAGAGAGAAGTAGGATCATAAACAATAAACCAATGCACACACATAAAATAATACAAAGAAAACTCAATCTTTTATGACATCACTTGGACCCTGACTATTTTAAGGACTTAAGAATGTTTTATGCTTGGCCTTTTCAGTGATCTCCAGATCATTGGGGATTCTGTTTTATTACAGATTCTGTTTTATGAAGGATTCTGTTTTTAAAAATCATCCTCACATTAATCTTATGATCAGAAAGTATGAAAATCAGTGTTGTACAATATCTTCAAAATTGGGAAAATATTAATGTATGATCACATTTTACATTTTGAATATTACATGAGTCATACAATTTGAGGAAAAACAGCGTACAGCTGCAGAATCATACATTGCTAGAAATAGAATGGTTAATGTAAACCAATCCCACAGATAACTTTTTACATGAGAAAATTGCTGAGTGGAAAGGCACGTACAGAAATTCCCACAGGAGCTAGTGGGAGAGGAAATACTATCAAATGTGACTCTTGCTGGCTTCATTTTGTTTTATTGCTATTATCAGACTTCCAAATTGTAAAATAATAAGGAAAATATATGCATGGTGGGACACTGAAAACTTTGCCTTCATTCTTCCTAGGCATACAGAATTACCCCAAAGGGCTTATGGCACTGTATCAACAGTGAATCATTTACTCTATTCATTATAATGTGCATCATTTATTCTTTACTCATTAAAAAACACGTATCCTAACTCGTGCTGTGGTTTTGTAACCATATTCTCTAATGTAAATTCACATTTACAAAAATAAGAATTAGGTGCTGGGGTTATAACTCAGTGGCACAGTGCTTGCCTGACAAACAAGTCCTTAGTGTGATTCCTGGTACCTCCCCCCAAAATAATAGTAGTAAGAATTAGCCTTTATCTTAGTTACTTTTCCCATTACTGAGACAAATTGCCCAATACCCAAAGTTAAAGAGGCAAAGGTTTATTTAGAGGTTAGAGGTTTCAGTCCATAGTCAGTTGGCTCCAAGGCAGTGTGGCACATGGTAGAGAGGCAACAGTTCAGGGCAGCAGAATACAAGAAAAGCAACTAGAGAGAGGAGGGAAAGAGAAAAGCCTCTTTCTGTTTCTAATAGTGTATGCAGGCTACCTGCCGTGGGACGAGTGTAGCACTCACAACCTTAATCCCAGCACTGGACCATAAATCAGTCACATACTCTAGATGTAGCCAAATCTGAAGAGCCTGTCTCCCCACGGCTGCATGAAGCTTAGGGTTGTATCTAGACACAGACCGTAACACATTTAAAAATCTAATTCTTAGTCAGACACGGTGGCACATGCCTGTGACCCCAGCACTCTAGAGGATGAAGCAGGAGGATTGCTATCAGTTTGAGTCCAGCTTGGGCTGCATAGTGAGTTTCATAGTAAATTCAAAGAGGTTCTGCACTGCACAGCAAGATGCTGTCTCCAAAAAATCTGATTCTTGAAAATCAGGCAGTTCAAAGGCAATTTTCCCAAATAAGTAATTGAGTTCTTATGATAAAGATTTTTTAGACATGTTCCTCTGAGTACTGAAAAAGTATATACAGTTAGTTTGTAGTAGAGGTGATGGTTTTAAAGGGTATATAAAATCATTTGATAGATTTATAGGTTTTAAGGTTTCTTTATAATATAAAGCATTTTGAAATAAACATTATCACTTCTCCCCTGTGCACGTAATAAAACTTATTGACAGTACAGCTTCAATTATTAAAGAGAACCTTCCCTAATGTCACAAAAAGTGACATTCTAAATTATTTATTCCTATTTCAAAACTTTAATATTCTTAAAAACAGAAATGCACAGAAAAATTAGACACCGTTATTGTTAATTACAAAGAATTTTCCCAAAACTTCATATTTATGCATGCAAAATATGTTGCACTTACATAAACATTTCATTCACACATATTCATTGTATATATTTTTAATTCCTTATAAATAATTTTTAAAAAATTATTTTAAGTATATTTAAATTAAAAACAGTAATCTTAATATATGTAACAAAAACAAATACAGTTTCAAGATAGAGTTCAAAGAAAGAGTATGCCATTGTACTTTTTTTTACATGTTAATCAAAATAAAAATAGAAAACATTGATTCTCAGAATAATTTCCAAATTTGGTTTTACCTCAGAATTCACATGGATGCCTTTCAAGAAAGAAGACTCTTCTTTCTCAGTTGGTCAAATTTTAGTCAGTAGAGCCATGGAGTCTCTATTTCTTTAAGTCTGTCTTAGTAATATTTCAGTCTTTCATATCTACAGGATTATCAGTATGATTTGCCTCTATGTTTTGTTACCTGAGCTAGCAATCATTGCTAACTTTCTTCATTTTAGTTTTTCTTTCTTTATGTGGTTTACCTTCATGCATTTGGATTTTTTCTCTTTCATGATTTTATTAATAATTGATATGTTGACAATATTTATATCATTTCATGAAATAATTTAAGTGAAAGAAATGGAAGTTTAAAATACTTGGTGTGAGCTGGGTGTGGTGGCAAACTCTTGTAATGCCAGCACTTGGGAGGCTGAGACAGAAGAATCGTTGCGAATTCGAGACCAGCCTGGGCTACAAAGTGAGCTGAAGACCAGCCTGAACTGCATAGCAAGACTCTGTCTCAAAAAGACAAAAAAAAAAATTTAAAACACATGGTGTGGATAAGGTGACTGAATCATTTTTGTAAATTTTCTACTAAAAGAGAGCATGTTAACTCTATGAGAAGAATGATTTGATAAACAAAGCCATTAAATAGAACACATAAGGAACATGATTTAGATTACTTTAGAATTCAGTATTTAACTGTTTCTGTTGTCAATATAATTTTAGGAAATAATGAACCATGACAAGAACGTGGTTCTTGCTTTTTTAAAAAAAAATCCTTCAAATTATGAATATTTGTCTTTTATTTATTTTAAATCCACAATGATCATATAAATCTATTGGATATATGTCATATAAAATATTATAAATATTTTAGGTTTTATTTATTTAACAAGAAGCAACTATTAGCAATTTTTTATGAGTAATAGTTATGAGGGTATTTCAATGACAGTTGCAAAAAACAAGCTTTTATTATTCTTCAGCATAGTTCATGCTCACAATCTTCATAAACTGTGGCCAAAGTTCTAGTTCAGATTCTAAGAGAAACCCTGGGCGTGGTGGCACATGCTTGTAATCCCAGCACCAGGGAGGCTAAGGGAGAAGGATCATTGTGAATTTGAGACCAGCCTGGGTTACAACGTGAGCTCAAGGCCAGCCTGAACTGCAGAACAAGACCCTGTCTCAAAAAAAGACCAAAAAAAAAAAAAAAATCAGATTCCAAGAGAAAGAGCTGAAAGGTCGATATGACTTACAGTGAAGTGCTAAGGTTACAAGGACACAAAGGGAGATTCTGAAACTCACGGGCCACTGTTTTCCTTGCCTTCTTTGGGAAGAGACCTCAACCGGGCGTTTACTTCAACTATCCAAACTTGGAGGAAAGCAGCTTCCATGGCCAGATTTTCTTTTCAGATCTTGATAATAGCAAGGTATAAACATCACTTATCTTCTGTCCTAAAATCACATGCCTTGGGAGGCTTTCTTACTGTAAAATTGTTTTGAAAATAACAGAAATTAACTTTTTGATTCCATTTTTAATTTTTTGAAATGCAGAACCTAAGTGCATTAAGAGAATTGATCACAATGAGATTATTGCATAATATATTGGAATACTAAAATTAAATCAAATTTCAAGATTTCAAGAACACCAGGGAATATTTAAAATTTCTTAATTAGCAAAAATATTTAGTTGGAAATTCTGAAAGTGACTATATTACTTTCTAAACAAACATATGAGAAGAAAAATACAGACCAGGAATAAGACTGCAATACAGTACAAAGAAAATCATCAGCTGTTTGATCTACACAAATCTCACTGAATTAGCTCACTAAATCCTACCATATGTACATGGAAAACCAAATACACTATCTCAGGATTTCTTTTTGCAATACACCATTGCTCTTCACATTTTGTCAGATGTCTCTTTTGCATAGTTTTAGAATAGGTATTGGTATGTATCTACTAAGCAGCACAGAAAAATTTACATTTGTTTATTCAGATATTGACTTTTTCATTGAGCTAACAACTCTGTTCTGAAAATTAAATAAGTTAATACAAATTTGCATTTCTTAAGATTAAGAAGGTATCTAATTTCCATTATTAGTTTTTAGAGAATCAAATAAATTTGGAAAATCTCATAGAAAATTAATTTCAAACCCCAAATTATTATAAGGATATCATCATAACTGGAAAAATTCTTAGTGTAGGACCAGTCATTAAAAGGAGGAATCATTGTATTCAAGATTTATAAGGAAGAACTCTGCCTCGTTTATCAATATGTAAATGATTTGGCTGGAAAATATTGGCAATTTCAAGGTAAAGAATTTTCATTCTACCCAATGCAAATTTGAAATAAAATTTAGCTGAGAAAATAACAATCAGCAGATCTGAGAGGAAGTGGATGTCAGTTAAAGTAAGATCAGAATACATTTATAGCAAGGACTATAGTAGGTCACCATAATCTTGAAATTGGAAATATCTCCCTCTCATTTATACAAAATATAGCAAATTACCAAGTATATTAGCATGTATTGATTGAAAATATTTATTTCATTTATTGATTTTAATTTTTTCAGTGATCATAACTATATTAGCTACACAATTAAGCAGGTAACCCATATATTTCTCTTTCTATAGAACACAACAAAAATGTTCCTGCATCTTTATCAAATTCAACACTCTCTTATGCTGTAAATATTTTGTAATAACACCTTCTGAGTGGATTATTCATGAAATAAAATTTAAACAGAATATAACTAGTATGGCTTGTAGGTAGATGGCCCCCTAAAGCCTCATGTGGTCACAGGTGGGGCTTTTTGGAAGTGGCTGGATCTAGTGTATGTGCTGCTGAGATCAAGGATGTGAGGCATCCCGTTGAATTATGGTGCAATGCTAGAATTAAGGCTATCCCACTCTGGATATGAATGCTATCTGCCATAAGGGTGCATAGCCTGGATAAGATAGAAGGGGAAAGAAAGAGGGTCATGTTATATATCCCTTGTCTCTTGCTTGTTGGCTTGCTATTTTGCTGCTTTTCTACATTCTTCCTGCCATGTACTGTTTGTTCTCTTTGATCCCCCTCTGTCATGCCATCCTGCCCTGGACCCGGCCAATGATAGCCTGAAACTTCTACAAACTGTGAGCCAAATAAATCTCTTCCTTGAAATTTGGGTATTAAGTATTTTATTTCCACAATGAGAAAAGTAACTTAGCCAATAATCTACCTGTATAAATATTTATGTTCAATTTAAAAACCTCAGTAAAATGTGTTAAAGTGATTTAAAGTGACTTTTAAAAAAATATATAAATACATGTTAGAAGAAATAACAAATTTGTGAGTTGCTTTCTTTTATCTTTGTGATTAAATTTTTAAGGTAATGTATCAGTCAGCTTTCCTGGTGCTGACACATGGCAGCCAACACATATGAGAAGGTTATTTTTGCTCAAGGGTTCAGAGATTTCTATCCGTGATTAGCTGTCTCCAAGGCAGAGACATCATTATAGAGGGACTTAACAGAGGAAACCTGCCCATATCACGGTAGCAGGAACGGAATCTGGGGAACAGTGCCAAAGAGGATGGGGGCCAGGGACACAAGAGGCGAAATACCTGATGCCTGTAATTTAAAGAAGAGATTTACTTTTGCTGACAGTTTCATCAGGGTTAGTTCATGGTGAGTAGGCTTCAGTGTGAAAATTGCACAGTAGAAGCGTCTGGTCTTGTGGGAGAAAGCTGATAACGTCATGGTAGACATGAAACAGAGAGAAAGGGTAGTAGCAGGGAAGATGAAACACCCTTTCAGATCATACCTCCAGTGGCCTGGCCTCTCCAACTAGATCCCATTTCCAAGCACATGGGACTCATGCAGGATATTTTAGATCTAAATCAACACATCAGTTTACATGTAAACCACCATGGCTCAATGACCCACACAGACATACCCAGGGATGTGCTTCACTAACCTAAATGGCTCTCAAACCAATCCAGTTGGCAATTAAGCTAAAGTATCACAAAGAATTAAGAAATTCAGAAGATATAACATATAAAAAATGGAAGAAGTATGAATAGAGATATGAATGAATATAATAATTAAAGTTATTAAAGTTAGTATTTGACAAGTCAATTGTATTTCAAAGTACTATGGGTGAAAAATTAAAAATAAGAGTCTTAGAGCAGCATATATATTTAATTATGATATAAAAGTTATACAAAGTCCAGATGCTGAAAACTAAAAAATAGTATGGAAGAAAATTAAAGTATGTCTAAATAAATAGGTACACTGCATATATGAATGGGACAGTTCAGTATAGTTAAGATGCTGATATTATTCAAAGTGATCTATATAGTCAAAATAAAATCAAATGGTTAGCAGGATATTTCATAGATGTTGAAAAGCTGAATGTACAAATTACACAAATGCTCAGAAAAATTAACTAGTATAGTAAAACATTTTCAGAAAAGAAACAGTTAAAGGAATTATAGTTAAAGGATTGATTTAACATCTTAGTGGAAAATAAAATAGTTGAAACTATACAGTTCAATTAAATGATAAAAATAGACACATCAATAAAATGAATGGATTAATCTAGAATAAACTTACACATAATCTATTTTGTGACAAGCACAGAAGAAAAATCAATAAATAAAATTCAGTATTTTCAAAAATTTTTGATATAATAAGAGTGCTGTATGTTTGAAAAAAAAAATAAAGGCAAGTTTTTGAAGGTGCATAGCCAGGGAGAAATGATAAGTGTTTGTGGTGATAGATGTGTACATCCCAACATGGATAATACATGATGTACATATGTATCAAAAACCATGTAGAGACTCATGAGTATGTATAATTTTTATGTTGAATAAAAAAATTAAAAACAGTGAAGGGAAAATGGACATCTAGATGTTGAAAAATAAATCTTACTACCTTAAACTCTATACATAAAAACTAAAAAGCATAAATATAAATTTAAATTGTACAGTTATAAAAGTCACAAATATTACCATTACAAAACCTATGAGAAAAATTGTGTGGCATTGAGTTAATTTTTTTAGAAATAACACCAAAATCACAGAGAAACTGATAAATTACCAAAGCATTTTTGTTTCCTAAAAAAATTGCTAAGAGAATGAAGAAATAAGAGATAGACCAGGAAAATTATTAACAAATTAAATATCTGATGGAAGACAAGTATTTAGACTGTATAAATACTTCTGTACTCAATAATAAGATCAAATCATTCTGTGAAAAAATAAAACATAGAAAACAATAAAAGTAAGACAGAACATTACTTCAAAAATATATGGATGGTAAATACTCACATGGAAAGATGCACAGTGTCATTAATCAAGAAAAAATACAAATTAAAAGAACAATGAGGTAGTATTAGTGACCCTTCCCATGGTGCCAGTAATTGGAGATTTCTGCAGTGGATTCCAATCTCCTGCCTGGGTTACAACCCACAGCAGGAAAGAGAAAAAGACAACAAGAGACAGAGGGATGTGTGTTAGTGATCTGGGACCACTGTTGCTCTCTAGGAACAAGAGGCCATGACACAGAAGACCCTTGGTCTTTATTCATTACATCTGAGCCAAGAACAATGCGTGAAGGGCAGTGGTTGTTTCCAGGAACAGTAATGATGACCGGACTATTATAGGCTAGAAAGATCAAAATGTTCATGCAAGGACCAGGATAAGGAGAAAGTTTTCCTAGGTGCCTTATCCTTTTTAACAGGTCTTACCTGTGGCGCTATGAACTCCAGAGCAGTTATTAGCCCTTGGACTTCCAGCTGTGAATAGAAAATAGAGGGGAATTTCCACCTTCCAGTCTGACCCAAAAGGGACGAGGAGAGCCTAGGACAGTTGCTATGTCAATTTACAGTTCATTGTACCAATAAGATAGCATTATAGTTAGAATTTTTTTAGATCTCCAAAATCCAAGATTTAGCATGCGTGTTGAACAAGTGGAATTTTATATATTGCTGAGAGGAATGCAAATATGGTATATTTATTCTGAAAATAGTTTAGCAGTTTCTTAGAAAGTTAAACATATTGTCTCTAGAGGAAATCATCCCTCTAAATCCTAGGAACTTAAATAAAGCAAAAAAGCACATTTACAAAGAAGTTGGTCAGATTATTTATATGATCTATTCATTATCAACAAAAACTAGAAATGTTCTTATGTACTTGTTGAAAGAACGCATAAACAAATGTGGTGCATCAGTAAAGTGGAAAACTACTCAGCAACAACACATGTAATGAATGACTGATGTATGCAACAGCATGAATTATCCTCGAACACACAGTGCAGAGTGAAATAAGCTCAACTCACATGTTGCCATACTGCATAATTGCATTTATATGCCATCCCAAAACAGCTGATGTTAACAAATAAATGAGAAACACATCAGTGGTTCCTAAGGTTTATTGTCGGGTAGGAAATAGTGATACAAGGACTTTCAGAACTGTAATAGGACTGTTCTGTGTAGCAATCAATAGTGGCACTTGAACAAATACTGACATGCTTTAGGACTTATAAACTTGTCCAGCAGCAAATTTAACTATATATCAATTTCAACATTTGAAGAAATGAATTAATTTTTTAAAAAATGACTCCATCACTTTTTAAGTTACCTCTCCCCCCATTATATCCTCTATTCCGTGGGTTCACCTGAAGATGAAATCTGTGAGGTTTTTTTTTAAATAAAAACATAATTTCCATCTTACAGTGTTATCTCAGATAAGAAAGTTAGGTTGGATGACCTCGGTGCTCTAGCTTATGTCATAAAGTTAAATATCATAATGTTATTCCATTTAATAATATCAATTTTATGTATTTATAGTTTTAGAAATGTGTTTTAAAATGTGTCTGAAAGAAGTTTGGATTACATTGATGAGATCAAATCATATGATAATTGCCTCCAATAACAAACTCATTTTTGTAAAAAGAAACCTCTATCTTGCCCCCTGTTGTACAAGAAAGATGTTCACATATACTATTCATGTCATTTTACAATTTACAAACTAACACACTTTTAGTATATCAGTGCTAATGGCAACGATAACAGCACTTGATCTAAGAATCTTGGTTTCTAAAATTTTAAAATGAATTGTTAAAAATATTGATTACACATTTGTATGCCTTCTTACCTACTACAACTGGTGATGAGTTTTGCTTATCAAGCATGGTAGTGTTCCTCCAGTTTGTACAAGAAATAGTATAGAAAATTGAAAGTAGAATATAAACAATTTATAAATACTGGCAGATAATTGATGACTGTGTTAATTACCTTTAAATGACTGTTACAATTACATGAAATAAAACAATTTATAAGAAGCAAAAGTTTTAGCTCACAGTTTGAGAGGATTTTTTTCCATAGATAGTTGGCCCAATAGTTTTTGGGTTTGTGGTGAGACAATGCATCATTTGGAGAATCAAGACATATCATATACAGGTACAAATTTCTATGATGAATATGATCACTATGTATGTCTAAAGTGTACCAACGATCTTAATTTAAAAAGAGAAGAACATGTTGGTATAATATGCTCACCTCTTGGAATTCTAGAACTAAACAGAAGGAAAAGAAGGAGACTAGGATTCCATATCCCTTTTAAGAAATGACTTAACTTCCTTTTTTAATCTATTATAAAAATAAAAGAAGGAAAACACATTAACAGACAGACATCCATTTATAAAATAGCATAAGAACAATACAAGCAATACAGAGTTACAGACAAAGTAGTAGGAAATTAACAATGGCTATTATATTATGTATTGATATTTTCAAAGTGGTTTCCCAGGAGAACAAATACAGACATGTAAGACTGATCCAATAATTAATCATTAACCGTTACTTTCAGTAAAGCAATAGAAGTCAGCAGTTCAACTATGTTAGCTATCCTCTCTCTCTATATATATATACACACATGTATAATTTCCCTTTATACATATGTAATTTCCCTTTCATTCTTTCTCTTTTAACTCACCCCAGTTGCTCTGTACTTTTGACCATGTTCCTTTCATTTCACAATATCTGTCCTACCTCCTAATTTTTATTCACTCTTTCAGGTTCTTACACTAGTGAGACTATATGTTGCTTACACGTGGAGGTTTTGTTTATCTCACTTATGAGTATAGTCTCTAGTTATGACCATTTATCTGTAAAAGCTTCGAGTGTATCTTTCTTTATACCTGAGTAAAGTTCCTATATAGAAGTACCACAAATTTTTATTCATTCTTCAGTGGGTGGACATTTGGGTTGCTGCCACAATTTAGCAATTGCAAACTGTGCTGCTATATACATGTATGCACATATATCACTGTGATATGATGTTTTAAAGTCTTCTGGGAAAATACCCAGAAGGAGAATGGCTGGGTTGAATGGGATCTCCAGACCTAGTTTGCTGAGGAATCTCAAAACTGATTTCCACAGTGGTTTCACCAATCTGCATTCCCACCAGCAGCGGAGAAGAGTTTCTATTTCTCCACAGCCAAGCCAGCATTTGTTATTGGTTGATTTCACAAAGATGGCCATTCTTACTAGGGTGAGATGAAATATCAAAGTTGTTTTAATTAGCATTTGTTGAATGACTAATGATGTTGAACACTTTCTCATCTACTTGTTTGCCATTTATATTTCTTTATCTGAGAAGTGTGTGTTCGTCTCATATGCCCATTTTAGAATTGGGTCTTTGATATTGGGGGAGCTGATTTTTTAAAATTCTTTATATGTTCTAGATAGAAGACCTTTGTCCGAGGGACAGTCAGCTAACAAATTTTTCCCAGTTTATGGGTTTTCTTTTTACTCTCCTGGCAATTTCTTTAGATGTTCAGAAACTTTTCAGTATGATGAGATCCCAGTTGTTGATTCTTTGAAGTATTTCTTGTGTGGTTAGGTTTTTGTTCATGAACTCTCTGCCTATCCCTATGTCCTCAAGGTTTTTGCCTACTTCCTTTTCCAATAGATTTAGTGTTTCTGTTTTAATATTTAGATCTGTGGTCCATTTTGACTTGAGTTTGGTGCATGGTGATAGACTTGGGTCTATTTTCAGTCTTAGGCAGGTGGCAAGCCAATTTATCCAGCACCATTTATTAAAGAGGCTGTCTTTCTTCCAGTGAGTTTGTTTGCCCCTTTATCAAAGATTAGGTGGCTGAGTGTGTTTGTGGTTGTGGCTGCATGATCCAGTCTGTTTCATAGATACTCTAGTCTGGTTTTTAGCTAGTGCCACATTGATGTTATTACAGTAGCTTTGTAGTATAATTTCGGGCCAGGGATTGTGATTCTACGTGACTTGTCTTTGTTGCTCGGAATTGTTTTTGCTATTCTGGGTCTCCTCTGGTTCCAGATGAATTTAAGGAATGTTTTCTCTAGATCTGTGATGTATGGTAATGGTAGCTTAATGGGAACTGTATTAAATCTGTGTAACAATTTTGGTAGAATGGCCATTTTCACAATGTTGGTTCTTCCTATCCATGAGCAGGGAATGTTTTTCCATTTATTGAAATCCTCATCGATCTCTTTTTTCAGAGTACTGTAGTTTTCATTGAATACTTTTACTTCTTTTGTTAGATTGATTCCTAAACATTTCAGTTTCTTGGATACTATTGTGAAAGTATGGTTCCTTAATTTCTTTCTCAGTCTGTTTGTTGTTCGTGTATAGGAATGCTATTGATTTTGGGGTGTTGACTTTGTATCCAAATACTCTGCTGAATTTGTCAATTAATTCAAGGAGTCTTCTTGTGGAGTTTTTGGGGTCTTCCATGTAAAGTATGATGTCATCTGAAAATAGTGATAATTTCATTTATCATTTCCTATCCTTATTTCTTTAGTTCTCTCTCTTGTATAATTGCCCTGGCTAATGTTTTCAGAACTATGTTGAAGAGGACTGGTGACAGTAGAAATCCTTCTCTTGTTCATGATTTTAAAGTAAAAGCTTTCAGTGTTAGTCCATTTAGTGTGATGTTGGCTGCTGGTTTGTCATAGGTGGCTTTGATCAGGTTGAGGTAAAGACCATCTATTCCTGTTTTCTGTAGATTTTTTTTTTTAATCACGAATGCATGTTGGACTTTGTGAAAAGCTTTTTCTGCATCTATTGAGATGATCATATGGTTATTGTCTTTGGCTCTATTGATATGGTGTATAGCTTTAATTAATTTGTGAATATTGAACCACCCTGTATTCCTGGAATGAATCTGACTTGGTCATGGTGTATAATTTTCTTGATGATTTGCTGCATTCTATTTGCTAGTAATTTATTATCTTTGCATCTATGTTCATTAGGGAGATTGGTCTGTAGTTTTCTTGCCTGGTTGGGTGTTTCTTTGGTTTTGGTGTCAGTATAATACTTGCCTTTAGAAATGAGTTAGGGAGAATTGCTTCCTTTTCCATTTCATTGAAGATTTTGAGGAGTGTTGGCATTAAATCTCTGAATTTTTTTGTAAAATAGTGTTGTGAATCCATCAGGGCCTAGGCTTTTCTTTGTCAGTAAGTTTTTAATTACATTTTAAATCTCATTAATTGATATTGGGTTCTTCAGGATTTTTATGTCTTCTTGACTCAACTTTGGTAATTCATATATATCTAGCAATCTGTCTGTTTCTTCTGCCTTCCAGAGTAAAGGTTTTCAAAGTAGATATTAATGATCTTTTGGATTCCTGGAGGAACTTTAGTAATTTCATCTTTTTCATTCTTTTTTCATTCCCATCAATATGAATTTTTTCTTTTCCTTTTTTGATAAGTTTGGCTAGATGTTTATTAATTTTATTTATTCTTTCAAAGAACCAGCTCTTTTATATATATATATTTGTAGTGTTTTCTTCATCTCAATTGAATTAATTTCTGCCCCGATCTTTGTAATCTCCTTCCTTCTTTGGGCTTTGGGCTAGACTTATTATTTTTCCAAAAGTTTGAGGTGCTGCATTAGGCTATTTATTTGCTCTCTTTCTGTTTTCTTTATTTGTGAGTTCACTGCTATAAATTTCCCTCTGAGGACGCTTTCACTGCATCCCACAGATTCTGGTAAGTTGTATCTACATTTTTATTTGTTTGTGGATATTTTTAAATTTCTTCTTTAATTTCTTCTGTGACCCATTGGTTGTTCAGGTTGTTATTTAATTTCCAAGTGTTTATGGAGTTCTTGGAGTCCCTTTCATCACTGATTTCTAATTTCTTTATTTTTATTTTATTTATTTATTTATTTTTTTTTTGGTGGTACTGGCAATCAAACTCAGGACCTTGTGCTTGCCAGGCAGGCACTTATTCCACTGAGCTATATCCCCAGCCCGATTTCCAATTTCATTTCACTATGGTCAGATAATATGCATGGGATAATTTCAATTATTTTGCATTTAGGTAGATATGCTCTATGGGCTAGAATGTGGTCTATTTTGAGAAAGTCTTATGTGCAGCTGAGAAAAATGTGCATTCTGATGTTGTGGGGTGCAATGCTCTGTATACATCTACTAAGGCCATTTGTTCATAGATTTGATTCATATCTGTTATTTCTTTGCTGATTTTTTTGTCTAGTTGACCTATCTCTTTGTGTCAATGTGGTGCTGAGGTCCCCTATTACAAGAATGTTTTGATTATTTGATTTTTCATGTCTGTTGCAATTTGTCTTATGTAGTTTGGTGCTCTGATATTTGGTGCATATATGTTTATGATTGTTATCTCTTCCTCTTACAGTTTTCCCCTAACAAGTATGTAATGACTTTCTTTATCTCTTTCTATTGTTCTCAGTTTGAAGTTTACATTTTCTGCAAACATAATAGGTACACCTGCTTTTTTCTGGGTTCCTGTTGCATGGAGAATTGTTGTGCATCCTTTGACTTTCAGTCTAGGAATTTCTTTTTGAGTAAAATGTGTTTCTTGTACATAGCATATTATTGGATATTGTTTTTTAATTGACTCTGCCAGTCTTTCTTTTGACTGATGAATTGAGGCCATTTACCTTAATTGTTATAACTGATACATAGTTGCTTATGATTGACATATTTACTTGGTGTTTGTTTCCTACTTTTTCTTCCTGTTTAACTGCTTACTCTGATTGAGGGCTCCTTTCTGTTGTTGTTCTTGAAATTGCATCATTTTCTTTGTTTGGAATGTCTTTTAGTACTTTTTGTACTGATGGTTTGGTACTCATGACATTCTTCAGTTGCTCTTTGTCATGGAAATATTTTATTTCTCTGTTAAACTTGAAGGATAGTTTGGCAGCATATATCAATCTTGGTTGGAAGCTATTTTGTCTTAGGACCTGTAATACTTTGCTCCAAGCTCTTCTCATTTAGATAGTTTGTGCTGAGAAGTCTGTTGTAATTCTGATGGGCTCTCCTTTATAGATGATCTGTTTTTCTCTAGCAGGTTTTAATATTCTGTTCTTTTGCTGGAGATCTGGGATCTTGATTTTTATATGTCTGGGGGTAGTTTTATTATGGTTATGACTAGTAGGGATTCTATGTGCCTCACCTACCTATATCTCAGTTTCTGTTTCTTTGCTTGGGAAATTTTCTGCTATTATTTCTGCAAATAATCTTTTTATGTCATTTATGTTGCCCCCTGCTGTTTCGTTGTCTCCTATTAGTCTGACATTATTTCTCTTTGCCTTATTTTGCAACTGTTGGACTGATTTCTCCTGGATCCTTGTTAATTTTAAGAGATCCTTTCTTTCATGATCACTAGCTGCCATGCTGTCTTCAAGATCTGAAATTCTATCTTTAACTTCATTAAAGCAAGTTTAGAAGTTTTTGATGGAAGGTTTGATTTCCTGGAAATCTCTTTGAGTCTGTTTCATGAGTTCTAATTCATTCCTATATTGCTCATGTAGCATCTACCTCTATTGCCTATATTCATCTTTTTTTTTATCTCTTTCTTCTCTAAATGTGCTGAGTAATTCTTTCATTATTATTATCATTTTACTTTTTCCTGAGAGATTATTTCTGACCTGATCTCTTCTAAGGCCTGATGGAGTTTTTTCTTTACTTCCACTGCAATCATTTCAGCTATTTCAGGTGTGTGTTTACCAAGTTCTCCTCTATCGATGTCCCCTGGACTAATTCTGGGTGGGGTGGAGTGCTGAGATTGCGTTTTAGTCCTTTCCTTGGCATATTTGATGCTGGAGGCATAAAGCTCAGTCTCCCTCTTTGGCAGCTCAGCAAAGGTTGCTAGTGGCCCTACGTCTCCTGGTGGCCGGGCCTGCCCCTCAGTGTCCGCTGAGCTGCGCTGCTTAGTCTTCGGTCTTCTCGTTCATGGTGAAGTGTATCTAGTTCGCCTAGGTCTCATATACAAACTGTGATATCAGTTGATGGCAGACTGTCTGATCCAGTGTCCCCTTGCAGCTCAGGGCATATGACTCAGAAGTGGACTGCACTGATGGCACAATCACAGGTGAGTCGTCCTGTGACCCCAGGCAGTTCAGGGTGTAGGTAGAAACCAGTTTCAATGTCAAGGTCAACTGTTTGTGAAGCACCTGATTCCGTGTCTCCAGGCAGCTCAGGGTGTACACAGGAGACCAATGTGTAAAAGCAAGTAAAATCCAATTACAATCTGCAGTGATAGCAGTTAATGCACCCCCTGTCTGAGTACCTCCAGTGGCCCAAGCCATGAGCAGACAGGGCCCTAATGGGAACTCCATTGTTAGCAGCTCCTGGGCCTTCTGAGTGAGGACTTCTTGTCTGCACCAGGCACATGGAGGGCAGAGACTCAGATTGTAATGGTGGCCAGGTTGTGTGTCACCTGCTCTCCCCCCAGAAAGTAGAGGGGAAGTACCTGGTTCTCTGGCTTTTCAGCTGTAAACTGTGGTGTCAGGGGGCCGCAGGCCTCCTGATTCTATGTCTTCAGTCAGTTCAAGGTGCACAAATGAGCCAGATGTGGGCTGTTCTGGCAGTAATCAGGGACCGCCTGTGGAAATGACCTAAATTCGTCTCACTATTTTTACCCCTTAAAGGTTTTGCCACATTCCAATATTGTCAAATTGGAGAGCAAGCCTTAAACATATGGACTTTTGGGGTACCAAATCCAAACTAGAGAAGTGACCATTTTCAAAATCTTAAAAATTTATTCCATGGGAGCCAGGATATGTGAATGTTAAAGCACCATGTTGATATAGCTACTGCTCATCCAATTGTAATGAAGAAGTACTTGACTGTAGTATGTCATACATCTAATTACTGAGATCTTTTTCTATTCTACCTGTGTTGCCTAAAGCATCACATTGATTAGTCACCACTCTAATTTACAAAAGACAACCTCTAAATTCATGACTTTGGCATCTTATATACTCTGTCCCCAAAACCCACCCAAGAATTTGTCTTTGACAAAATACTTTATCCTAATATTTCTGTTGTTAAAGAATTCACACTCATTTGCATTTGAATTTGTTTTCTTTCACATAACTCATTTACACTGCTCTACTCTCCATTTGTAGTATGCATATTTTTATTTTATTTATATTTCATGCAGACTTAGTATGGATGAATTATTCATACTAATTTGGTTTATCCAGAAATTTTATTCACTAGAAATCAGTCATAAAATCGTACAATTTTTATTGTTTTTGTTTTGTTTTTTGAGATAGGGTCTAACTATTTAGTTCATGCTGACCTGGAACTAGTATGTAGCCCAGACTGCACTCAAACTCGTGGTGATCCTCCCGGTGCTGAGATTATAGGCAGGCACACCATGGCCAGCCCAACATACAAATTATTATTCTGTGCCAACGCGTTATCCACATTCGTACCTGCACAAATAGAAAAATATTAAAGTATTAAAATCGTCTTGCATTAAAATCTTTTGGGAATACATTTTCTCAAATGTTCAAGTAGTAAGATCAAAATCTTTAAATGCTTTTTTATTTTAAAAATAAAAGAATGAAAGCATATTAACAAACAGACATCCATTTACAAAATAGCACAGGAACAATACAAGCAATGCTGAATTACAGACAAGCTGACAGGAAATTAACAATGGTTGCTCTATTACAGATTAATAACTTCAAAGTAGTTACTCTGGAAAACAAATATAGACATGCAAATTGATGAAATAATTGATCATTAATGGTTCCTTTCATTAGAATTATAGAAGTCAGTAGTACAACTATGTTAGCTATCTTGCATGTACATATACATAGTTTTCCCTTCCTTTCTTTTCTCTTTTCCCTCATCCCAGTTGCTCTTTATTTTTGAGCAGTTTCATTTCATTTCACAATGTGTATCGTACCTCCTGATTTTTATTTACTCTTTCAGGTTCTTACAATAGTGAGACAATACATTGCTTACACATGCAGGTCTGATTTATTTCACTTATGAGTATGGTCTGTAGGCATATTACTCAGCTGTAAAGAAAGATAAACTCAGGGCTTTTATAGGTAAAAGATCAAATTCTTAAATAAGTCTATATTAAAAGGAATTTTTTTCTTTGTGTTGTGTGACTTTTCTAAAAGTAACAAAATACCTAGATTTATATTCCTAAAGGACATACAAATCTGATACACTATGTGAAATAATTATACATTTAATTTCATCTCCACATGTATATGGTATTTGGCTAAATTGATCAATAAGCATTCCCAGATAGTTCTATTGACATACTTTGGGTTTTATTACACTTGGTATAATGGGAGTTTACTTATTACTTAGGGCACCTGAGCAATATTCGTCTAGAAGTCACTGGGGAAGTAAACCATAATGTTGTGTCTAGATCTGAAGTCATCCTAAACCTTTCCAATTCACATAGTGATGCGAGTCAAAAATACTGTGCTAGTTAGCCAATTCTAACTGCAATAAATGATCATAAATGACTTCATTATATAATTTTATGTCAAAATATTTTCTCCTGCATAAAGGGAATAATTTTCCCTACAAGTTAGTATGTCATTATTATTTGTGCAAGTGTAATAAACTAACATTTCTTTTCTGCCACTTAAAATTTTTCTACCTCCATACTATCCACATAATGGCTAAAATCAGTTCAATTTCCACTTTACAAAGTGGGAAACTGCGTCTCAAAATACATTGGAGAGACTTGTCAAGTGAAACAAAGGTAGACAGTGTTGGAGCTGACCTTAAATATGTCACTCGGGGGCTTAAATGATTGTCACTGTGCAATTTAACTCCGCAAATTTGTAAAAGTAAGTGCAAATAATTACTATCAAAGACTGACTGTTTGACAAGTGTTAAATGCTATGAATTCACTTACGTGCATGATTGAATTGTCATTCCTTACAGCTTGTCTTAACAGGGTTAAATAAAATAACTATAATTTTCCTATTTTGGATTCCTTGATCAGAAAAGAGGTAATTTCAATGTATACTATTTCAACTACCATTAATTAATTTTACAAAAAACAAGAGCAGTGAAACTAAGCATTCTGAGAATAATAATGAAAGACATAATCATCATATTAATTTTTTAAATTTTAAACAGAGAAAACAATAACATGATAACAATAATAAAAAAACAACAAAATATACAAAAACAATAAAAAATACAGGATTTCAAAACAAGGTGATAGGAATTAACCACGGTTGTTATTTAACATATTGTTATTTTCAATGAAGTTGCTCAGATTACCAGATGTAAGAATGCAACATTGATCAAATAATTAAAGAAAAAAATAATATAAAACTTTAGAAATGATAGAGAGCTTCATTAAACAAGATGATAGAAATTCAGCAATGGTTGCTACATTGCATATTGTTGTCTTCAAATTAGTTGTTCCAATTACCAGTTATAAGCATGCAAATCTGGTCAAGAGAAAAAAAAATAGGAAGCTCTTTTCTTTTATTCCAGTTGTAAAGAATCTGATCTCCATGTAGAAAAAGAAAATTAGTCATTGCGATGCTTGCTGGTGGAAACTTACTCTTGCATGTGTAGAGGACACTTGGGAAAAGGTCGTATCTTTTGATCTTTCTTTTTTCCAGATTTGTGATGTGTGTGCTTGAGGCTATTTGCACGTATTCCCCTTTATTCTGATAAAGCCAAGATACATCTAACAAAATTAAAAGCAAATACTCATATAAAGAATGTTAAATAACTGAGGAAACCATAAACTTAATTTTATTATAATGATTGATCTCCTAAATTTTTTAGTATGTTGTCTGGGTTGCTGGAAACATGTAACTCTGTGGTGCTTACTAATGCATTGTAAGAAAAATTTGCTTTCACAGGAATATTTTGTTTACCAAACTATTTTTGTCTTGATGAGTTAAATTCTTATAGATGTTTCTTATTTTTGTGGGTTTTTTATTTCTAAATTAGTCACATCTATCTTTTTGATGCTTCCACATATCGCTTTCTTTTTTTATCAATTAAACCATGAGTGGAACAAACTTATGCTCCCTACAGTGTGCCCAAACACACTTTATATAAATTAGTTATTTAAAGTAAAAATGTATGAATTAAAGTAGATTTTGGCTATTTTTGTTTACCAAGCATTTCACTACCCAGTCCCTTTCACAGGAATAGTTCTTATGCACATATTGCACTTTCAAATTTCAGGGTATTTGCTTCCAGAAGTTCACTCCAGCCTCAAATCCAAGGGACAGTCATGCAGACTCAGCTAAAGAAAGCTGAGTAGTCTGTCTTTGATTGGATGAAACAGGTGAAACTAATCAGATCTGAGGTAAAAATGACAAAAAGGTGTAGGAGGCACTATATGGGATCTAAACTAAACCCTGAAATGAGCTATAGTTCTTGATTTTTGAGTTCGTGTAAGCCAGTGAATTCTCTTTTGGCTGAAGCTACTCTACAGGACAGAAATAGCATGTGCAATTAAAAAATGTTGATACAACATAGGAAAAGGAGAGTAAAAATTCTAGGATAAAATTAACATAGAAAAAATAGACAATCTTGTTTATAAAACATTAGCACCTGTAGATAGGTCTTAGATCGTCTTTCTAGATTCTCTCCATTTTCATCGATTGGCTCTCTCTTTGTTTCGTTAGGGTCTTCTCCTTTTCCTGGGGGCCCTCTCTCCCTTTTAATCTTACCAGGAAGTACAGTTAACTTTTTGCTCTATTTGTAAAATAAATTAAACTAGAAACTTTGCAGAATTGGTTACCTGATATTTTCTTAATTATGATAAGCGATACATATGCATGAGTCATAGTCTGGCCCTCAAGTTTTCAGGCTTGTACATATTTTCCAGAATATCATATTGTCTTCCCTGAGTTTCCAGTTTGCAGATCATAAGGTTTCCCAGGTTCCACATTCATTTGAGCCAAATTTGTGTGTGTGTGTGTGTGTGTGTGTGTGTGTGTGTGTGTGTTCAATTTGCTTCTCTGGGAATTTTGAATAATACAGTTTTTGGCACTAAGAGTGGTGTTAAGATATTTTCTGAGTTGAAATTCCTGAAATGGGTTCTCTATATCCTTTAAACATATTTATGACTGTTTTCAGTACTGAAGTGAACCCTGATAGTACACGGTATAATCTAGCAATAAAGTCATTCAAAATATTCAAATTGATTATTCCTGATCAACTACTTAGAAGTAGCAAGAAGCTGGATAACTGAGGATATAATACTTTTTAACATTTGTTGGAATCTAATGAAAGTAATGCTGTTGGCTTTTTTCATCTACTATCAATGGATGAAGGAATTCAAAACAAAGCTGTGCTCAGGAACTCTAATTCCCAGATTGAGCACCATGCAAATAACTTAACTTTTTATATGTGACCTGATGCAGAACCTTATCACCTGCACCTACAAAGCTGAAATAATTGAAAATGAAATACATGGACCTCACCCTAAAACTAGTTGAATTGCAAAACAGGTTGAACTTACAGCCTCATAAGGATCTCTTATTAAAATAAAGGCTTTATTTGAGAAAGAATTGCATCCTGTCAGTGACATGAGGATATATAGGAAGATTATGATGAAGCTGTAGATATTATATCCCAAAATTCAAGTCGTTTTCTTTTACATGTAGAAGTGCTCCACCTCCAGTGGAAGTGATCTCCTTCACAGTGGAATTGGCCTCCCCTGTTCCTAATAGAAGCAGTCACCCATTGATTTCCCGTGGGTAGTAGCTTCTGCTTTCCCTCTGTGAGATAATTCTTTCTACCCATAGTGATATCAGTCTTGCCCCCTCCCTCTGAGGAGACTGTTCACCTGAGAAAACCATAGCCCCTCCTCTGAAGCTGCTGTCATACGGGCACTGCTGCTTCTCAGGACCTATAACCTACAACAGTACTCAAATCTAAGCAGGTTGCTAAAGGTAAGGTGCAATATGTGATCAATGAAGTTAATTACACTCAAAATGAAATGATGGAACTCTAAAGAATTTATCATCTATTTTATTCATCTCTGATGATATATTGTTCCCTTTAGTAAAGTGAGTAAAAGTTTACTATATGCCAAATTCTCTGCCCTTCCTCAGAATCAACATGACTACCTGTTATGTTTGATACACTGTATCAACTTGGGGAGTCCAGAGGTTTGGCTGAGTGACTCAGCAGGAAGTCAGGGTACTTACTTTGTATACATCCTGAGCCTGTGGAGGGGGAAGGCATGGAGATTATATGAGAGATAACAGGCCTCCTGGGTCGGGGTAACCTGTTTACAATGTAAGGGAAGGAGAGAGGCTGCTTGCTCACCATTCGCCCTTTTGCTCTTGTGGTTTTGGCTGTGCTCTGCTGCCATGAACGCTGGCCCTCTGCCATGCGCCACTCTGCCTGTGAGCCAACCAAGTATGGACTGAAACCTCCACAAACTGTAGCCTAAGTAAACCTTTCCTTCCTTCATTTTGGGCATTGGGTATTTTGTCCCAGCAAGAGAAAAAAGTAACTAAGACACTATCTCACACTGGGCAGTCAGAGTATGTTTGACTGGAGTCATCATACAATTATAAAACTGCAAAAGTCAGTTGTCTCATATATATATATATATATATATATATATATATGAAACTTTATGAAAAATAAAACAAAATTTTATAACAAAATAATTTCTTAGAGACAAAGATTCTCTTTCAAAGAAGAAACAAACACATATTAGCATGGAACTTTTTTTCAAAAGAGTATATTTGTGAAGATAGAAAATAAAACTTGATCCATTATGACTCACATAATGGCTGCAATATAAAAATTTGAATGTAAACTGATTGCCCTTCACAATATTGATGGAATTTACAAAAATAATGTTGAATATAAGAAGCCAGATGCAAACAAGGACTGAAGTATGACTCTCTTGAGATTCATAAAGCAGAAAGATCTAATCTATATAACTTCCAGTGGGAGCTACTAATACTTTCCCACTTGATACATGCCAGTTTTGACTGTCATCTACCTATATCATCCATTGAAATTATCTGACATGTCCTTTTACAATTTATGGATTTTTGGGCGTAGATGACTTGTAAGAAAAACCTGCAAAATACGTTCCTGTGATGTCCAAGTTACAATTCTTTTAATTTTTAAAATGATTTCTTGTGTAAACATTGTATTGTCTCCCTAGTGTGAGAAACTAAGTAAGAAAAAGTGAATGAGATCCAAAATGTATAATAGATATTGTGAAAGGGAAAGAAACTGCATAAAAGGAAAGAAAAACTGGGATGAGGGAAAGGAGAAAAGAAAAAAAAAAAATATATATATATATATACACACACACACATATACATATACACATTAACACACGAGATAGCTAAGTTAATTATATTACTAATTTCTATTAGTTTATTGAAATAGTGTTTATATTGTTTGATCAATTTTGCATTCCTGTACCTGGTAATCTGAACAACTACTTTGAAGATAACAATATGCAATATAATAACCATTGTTAATTTCCTATCATCTTATTTTGAAATTCTGTTTCAATTTTATGTTTTATTGTCTTTAAAATACAAAATAAAAATTTAAAAAATGGTGTACTTATTACCTTAATAATTTCCTTATTCTCAAAACTAAGATATATTTAACTCTTGTGAGTTCTGTAAATATGTTAATATAATTCAGAGATTGTATGGAGATGGTTAAACAATTTACACTTGTACTGAAAGATGGACTATTCTTTCTCAGTCTATATGCAGAGGTCATTCTGAACATATCTTTTCTACCTAGATCCCTAATATTTTGAAATTTGTAAAGCAATAATGAAGCTCTTAGACTGTGATTAAACAGCAATTACTCTCATTTTATATCTGTGAAAATTTCACCATAACAAATCACATTTTACTAAGTATTAATATTATCCATCATCTTATCTTGTAGACCTATCTTTTGTTTCTTTTTCACCAGTGTAATGGCTTTACTGTAATAAACCAGAAAACTCAGGTCTCTGATAATTATTGAAACTTCAGGCATACAAAGGCCTATTTATAACCCTAAGTGGCGCCAGGTAGAGAGGACAATAGGAACATAGCAGTCCAGTTCATAAGGAAAAGGGAGTCATGTTGCATTATTCCTATTTCTATTGTGGAAAAGTATACTATTTGTATCTAGCATCATACATGTTTATTTTAGTGCTAATAATCATAAGAGTCTCAGTTACTTCATCTTTGCTGATATATAGTACCCAACACCAACAATTTAAAGACGGAAAGGTTTATTTTTGCTGACCGTTGTAGGGGTTTCAGTCCATAGTCAGCTGGCTCCAAAGCAGGGCAGTATGACAGAGAGGCATCACAGAGGAGGAAAAATGCAGGATTTCCAGAGGGAAGCAGAGAGAGATCTTGGGAGGAGGAAGGGAGATTAGCCCCGCCAAGCCACAGCCTGAGGGTCCACACACTCAGACCTGGCTTTGTCTTTCAACTTCACATTGAGCCTTCAGGATCTGATCACCTCCCCAAAGGCTCACCTATGATTCCGTTAGGCTTTGGGGAATATCCAGCTACAATCATAACAGTAAGATATAATAATCCTTAAAGACAATTGGGAAAAGTAAAAAAATATTAACTTGAAATTGTCATACAAAAGAGATATAAATTGGCTATAAATTTGCTTAAAATTCCAATAATTTAAAAAGAAAAGCATGCTTTTCCTGATCCCAGAACAGGTATTTTTTTACCCTGTTCCAGAACAGGTATTTTATTACCCAATTATTTATAATCCAACACTTTCAGTCTATTTCTAACTAATGGAAAACCTTTTACTAACCTGTGTCTGGGAAAAGTCTTAATGCTAAAAAGGTAAGGATGGAATCTTGAGGAAAAAGCAATTTATGTTGATTATTGAAAAATTATTTCAGGAAAAGAATCATGGGAGAAGTATTAGAAAGTTAACGGTGTGAATCTGAATCCATTATAATAAATACACGCGATTCCATAAATTCAGCGATGTTTAAAGCATTAGTTATTTTATTTTTTATCACTAAACTTTTGCTTTTGGCAAAAGATATAGTCATGTGCCACATAGGAATGTTTAAGTCAACCAAGGACTGCAAATATCACAATGGTCCCATAATATTAAAATATAGCTTATATATGTTGTTGATTATAAAATCTATGTTTTTATAAGTACATTCTGTGGTACTTACACAGAAAAATCAGCCAATAACATATTGCAACATACTCTTGCCATTAAGATATATATCACTGTATACTGTATATAGATAATGTTTATGCAACATCTGTATTTTCAAAATATTGTTGCATACATGATACAATATGTTTGTCATTTTCTCCTAAAACCTCCCTCAACGTTTTAGTATTATCTTTTAATGTAGACTTAGAGTAGTATATTAGTATGCTATAAGGTTAGAATCTATCAAGGAGTTGAAAGCATCACCACCCTTTCAAAGTTTCTGTGAGTGAAACTGATTTTCAGCTTCTCGCCTTCTCATGTCACCCTGAAACTTTTAATCCCAAATTTCATTGCCTAGCTTTACTAGCTGATAAAATACAAATATGTGACAAAGTAAATATCATTACTAAATATAACTGGACAACACAGTTTGGAGGAAGGTGTGTTAACTGGTTGAAGATATGCTACAGGAAACATAAGATTATAAAAAGTGGGTCAGAGTGAGGCAAACGTATCAATTGAAAAAAGGTAACAAAGATAAATACAAACGTGTGTGATATTACATTTTAGAAGAGATGGACTGAAGGTGAAGAAAAACTCCACATTTTTTCTTCAATGTCCAAAGTTTAGTAATAGGTATTGACATAAATTTCTTTAGGTTTGTCCTATTTGGGGTCATCAAGCTTCAAGAGTAGATATGTGTATACATCTTTCACCACATTGGAAAATGATCCAGTAATTATTTTTGAATACTCACTCACCCCCTATTTTTATTTCTCATTATATACTTTACATACATATTTACATATATTGCACACATGTTACACGATGTGTACTTACGTTTGTGCCTATAATATGTATTTATACCGTAAGTTTTTTTTTTTTTTTTTTTTTTTGGCGGTACTGGGGATTGAACTCAGGACCCTGCGCTTGCTAGGCAGGCGCTTATTCCACTGAGCTATATCCCAAGCCCCTATACTGTAAGATTTTTACGGGAGTAAACGTTGTTGATGTAGCCTCTACTTTATAAATTCTGCTGTCTATCATTTCCTATCTGCTGTTGACTCCATCACTGAAGTTTTATTCTACGTACTGTATTTTTTAGTGCTGTAATTTTTAAATGTTTTTTATTCATACCTCTTCTAAGATTTTGCAATTTGTTTTGAAAGAACTTGTAATGGCTTACTGAAGCCCGTTTATGATGACTACTTTAAATACTTCACAGGTAATCACAACATATGAAATACCTTTGTTTTGGCATAAGCTGATAGTTTTTGCTTATTCAATTTGTATTTTCCTGCATATTGGTGTTATGAGCTGTGTTTACTAAAATCTTTTATAAATACTCTCCTTTCTTGTTAAGTGATACCACTGTTTGTATAGATGGCTTTGATACTTGCATATATTGAAAATTACTTAAGAAAAGCAGGTGGTGATTTTCACCATCACCTCTTGTCTTTATTGTTCTGCACCCCAGAGAGCACTGCATGCACAGCTTTCGTTTGAGAGCTGAGATTTTTGTAGGAATTTCTCAGAATATGATTTGTGCTCTTGTTAATATGATGAGGAAACAAAATTTTGACAGTTTCAGTAAACTGAAGCCCTCAGAGCAAAATTGAATGGAAGATGGAATTAAAGATATTTTTGACACAGACAATGATAAAAATATGTTGTTTCATCCATCTTTTCACTTAAGATGATTATGGAAGAAGAAAAGAATTAATAACAAATTAAGACATTGGAGAAATGTAAAGGCAGAAAAACAGGTCCAACAAGCATGCAGAAAAGACATAGGGTTCAGATCTACTTTTCATTCTACTTTCGCTCACATCATGTGCTGATCCAAAAGGGTACTGTACATAGACTACAAAAGTCAAAATGGATCAAAGAAAAATATTTTTACAGCAAAACAATGATGGAGTAAAGAGACAGCCTAAACAATTGGAGAAAACATTTCAAAATTCTATATCTGATTATAGTTTCTCATATCTAGAATATATATCCTTATAAATCTAAAAATTTCAAAACAAAAAATACCTAATTAAAAAATAGGCAAGACACTTAGAGACATTTCTTGAGAAGTAAAAATAGCCAAGAGATATATAAAACCAGTGAGATACCATCTCACTCCTGTAAGAGTTTTAGAAAAAGAAACAAGATAACAATTGTTTGCAAGGATGTAGAGATAAAGAAACTCTTGCACATCATTTGTGAAAATGAAGATTAGTGTCTTCATTGTAGAAAAAAATAATAGGGATTCCACAGCAATCTCCCTGTTGGATATATAACCAAATGAAATGAAATTAACCCATTAAAGAAATAGGCACATTTATGTTTATTGCAGTACAATTAGCAATTCTTGAAAAGCGGAAGCAATGAAATTATCCATCAGCTGATGAATGAATAAAGAAACTGTGGTACATATACCCAACTAAATGATTTTGAGCCATGAAAAGAATGAAGTCCTGTCCTTTGGAACAACACAGATAGAACTGAAGAATACAGCATTAAGTGGAATAAGTCTTGCATCAAAATGTAAGTACCTCATGACCTTACTCAGTTGTGGACTCTTAAAAAGTTCTTGTATCATGGAAGTTGAAAATAAAATGGTCATTACCAGAGGCTGGAGATGGCCTGGGAATAGAATGAGAAATGCTGGTTAATGGACACTAAAGTTCTAGTTAGTTAGTTATTCTGGCATATTATTGAACAATAGAGTGACTACAGATAATGGTAATACGGTGTATATTTCACAAAGTTAGAGAAAAGAATTTGGATTTTGCATCGTGACAAATTCAGGCATATTTGAAGACAGAGATACATTCAAACATTGCATAATATGTACCAGTCTTGAAACATCACAAGGAATACCCTTAATAGGTACAGATTTATTGTTCTAAAAATATCAGTTAAGATAAATTGAATATAGATAACAAATTCTATGAAGCCAAAGGGGAAAAAAAAAAGCAATAGCTGAAAACCTGAACTAGCAAAGATGACCTTGAAGGTTAAATTTTTAACTTAAAGTGAAGCATAGAAGAAGATCTCTGGCAAGCATCATAAGTTTATCAGTTTTATCATTTCCTAATTGGATTAGGGTTACTGGCCTAAAATTTGACAAAGTAAAAATAAGTGGACTCTGGAGGAGATAAAAAGAATCAGAACTTCAAACTATCTTTACATGTCTTGAAATATGTGATGTTTGTGATTAAAAAAAACAAGGCAAAAAATGCAAGAGCTTATTAAAATATTGGAGAAAAACTAGACAACAGGAAATGGATGGTGTTTCAGGCATTGGCAATGAAGACACTTGAGCATAAAATAATTATAATTAATAGCATATTAAGTATGAAGATGAAGAATATTACCAAAACAATGAAAATCATGAAGTAATAGAAATTCTCAAAGTTAGAATGTATCACACTAGATTTAACTGGAGATTCAGAAGCATTATATATATATAAGTCAATTCATAGGAAATGTACAAGCCAAAGAATAAAGCAACAAAAAGAATCTAAATGTAGAAAATACCATACAAACATGGAATAGGCACATACATCTAAACTTCATATACTTAAACTCCTTGGAGGTGAACAGAGTGAGAATAAGGCAGAAGAAACAGTGAGAGATATTAGGTATTTTCTAAAACAAAGTACAAGTCATCAAATCATAATTGCAACCTTAGCAAGATAAGGGCAAGGAAAATCAAATCTGACAGAAAAGAAAAAGAAAAAGCAGGCAAAAAATGAAAAAGTTAAACAACTAAATAAAAGAGAGAAGAAAGAAAATGAATGACATGTTAGAATTCCATAGTCATGAAAAATGTCCTCCAAAACAGAAGATAAGGAAAAAAACTGGGTGAAATTTTGCCCAGGATTAGTACAATGCAAATATTGAAAAAAGTTATTAAGTTAAAATGAAAGAACCACAGATGCAAACAATTAACATCACAGTTAATGATGAAAAATTAAAATCATTCTTCCCTGTCCTAAAACTGGGAAGACAAAGCTT
>PVLD010018295.1:5189-39550 GCA_004027595.1 Dinomys branickii | reverse complement strand
GCCCAGCTGCAAGGGGTGGGGAACGGTAATGCTGGAGCCACATGGTCTGGACCCGCCCCCACCCATAGCACGACGACAGGGTGGAGCCGGGCGGTCCGCTGTGAGCATATGTGCTCTCCCACCTCCAACCATGGCAGTTTGTATACACCCCTGTATGTTATAGTATAGTCTGAGGCAGCTATATCTCTTCCCAAGGTGAAGTCCAAGAATATAGATAAACCCAGGAGTACAGTTATTATCACAGGGAAGATAACTGATTGAGTGGTAGGGCAACGGAGATGAGGGAGGAGAAAAAACGAACTGATCAAAAGGGCCATCATCTGTGTAACTGAGTAACAAAGATGAAGGTAACATTATGTAGAACAGCATCCAGAGCTAATTCCCTTCTATGTTCTCTACAATTCTGTATTTCCTCAGTCGTTTTTGTATTAGCAGAAGTGAAGATAACTTTATATTATACAGCATCCAGTGCAAATTCCCTACTATCTTATCTATAATTTGGTATTTCCTTTAATGTTTTAGTGTTAACTAATGTGAAGATAACTATGTAATACAACATCCAGTTCTAATTCCCTACTATATTCTGTATAACTTTGTATTTTCTGTATTGTTTATGGCTTTTCTGGTTCATATGTCTCCATTCTTTTGTCTTTAAAATTAAAAAAAAATTAAAAAAAAATGAATTGTTCAGTTCCAAACCTTTCATAGCTGCATCAAAACTTTGGAAAATTCTTTAAATTCTGACAGTGCCTTTCCTAAACAGACGTCTTGGTGGGTACAGTTCAATAGCACACTTACAATGGCTTGAGTAGCACAGGAATTGTTAATTACCTGCTTGGCAAAAAAAATCTGGAGTCCTGAACCACAGACCTTGGTGGTTCTTCTTCTGGCTGCCACTTGAAAAGAAATATTAACCCATGAATTGGCTTTAATTTTTCAAAATTCTCAGGCTCTAAACTCTATGTATCTTCTACTCGGGCACCTTGGCAACCAAATCCTTTAATGAGCTCAGTGAAGACCCTGGGGTCACTTCCCATGAGGCACCACTCCCAAACATGGCCCGACATCTCCCAGGCATTGCCCAACATGGCCCCGGCCTTACATCGCCCCACCCCACCTCTCGCACTTCTCCCTCCCCCTGAACAGGTGCCATAGTTAGCAAACCGACCACGGAGCTCCCAGCTGGGCGTGATGCTGCGAGGTGAGGCCTGGTGGGAAGGGATGGGTCTCTGTGGGTGTAACCTGGAATGATCTCTCTCCACTCTTGATTCTGCACACTGCTGCCTACCTGCCATCCCATGAACTGCTTGTCCTCTGGCCCCTCTGCCATGCTGCCTCGGCTTTGAGCAAGCTGACTATGGACTGAAACCTTGACAAACTGTGGGCTAAAATGAATCTTTCCTCCTTTAGTTTGTGAGTGTCAGGTATTTTGTTCCATCAGTGAAAGAAACTAAGACAATCAGCAACTCAGAGATCAGGAAAGCCCTTGAGAGAGCTGCTGTCCGAATGTCCTAGAAAGAGTGGACACTTTGGTGTGAGTTTAGAGGCTTTCAGTCACAATCTGATTTATGCAGCCCACTGCTGTGAGTATTAATGTCATCCCGAAACATCTCTGAGGGATGTGTGACCAAATATCTGGTGCTCCATAACTAGGTGAAGTTAACACATGAAATCAACTACCACATCAACTTTCTTCAGAGCATGCCTTTAAAAATCCATTAAGTATGAAAGTATTTTCATCCAAATTGTATTGCACATTTCTACTTTGCACACTGGAAATTTGATCTTTCCTAAAAGCTCTGAAAGCTACTTAACATTTAGGAATTAAGTGCATTGGCCTAGATCATTAATGTCATTCAAGCTTCTAGATTCTATGATATTAAAGTTTCACTATGATGGAAATATTTTGAGATAAGTTTCCCATCTTTTATAATGTCACATAATAAGGCTTATGGGAAAATGGGAATTCCAGGGGAGGTTATACGTAAAATTACTGTAGAAACATTGAGTAAGGAATGTGGTCTTGACATGCAGCTCTTCTATGAGGGAGGTTATAACAGCAAATATTTTGCTTTAAATTCTAGGACAATCACACATTTTATACAGGATAGTGATACCTAATGTTAAAATATTTAAAACACTAATTTTTATTCAGGGGCAAACTTTTAAATATTTAACAAGCAATATATTATGGACACAGACCACTAGAACAGAAACTGGGTATAAAACTGGCATCAAAATACTGCTACATCCGGATTATCATCAACCTGAAAAATCTGGGTAACAATATCATATAAGTAGGGCTTTTAACTAAATCTTCTACGCTTTATAAATGGGATTCATGAGTGTAGATACTCCTTGGAATATCATGTAAAACTTTGCACACATATGCACACACTGAGTTAATCTGTTTTGTGCTCCTAAAACAGCATACCCAAGAATAGATAATTTATAAAGAACAAATATAATTTCTCAACAACTTTGGAGGTTGGAAGACTAAGATGGAGAAGCTGGCATCTAGGGAGAGAGTTCTGTTGTATTATTCCATGGTTGAAGGAGTAAAGGCAGAGAGAGACAATGAAAGAAGGTACCAAACTCCTCGCTTTAAATTTTACCTGCACCTGAGCTAACTCATCCACTCCCACAATAATGACATTAATCCATTGATCCACCCTCATAGCCTAACTTCTCATTACAATTTGCCTCACAACTCTGTCAAACTGGAATCGAGTTTGAAATATACGTACTTTGAGGAACACATTCAAACAATGGTACTAAATAGTTGGAAATAGAAGGTTCACAATTTTCTGAGTCTAGTCTTCAAAATAGTGTAAACTACTTGTAAAGATTCTCACATGATTACTTGATCACTTGATTACTTGGTCCATTATCTCTCTGTAAACATAATACCTAAATTTGCATAAATACAGTAGTACAACATTATCTGATTTTATTAGATATCAAAAGAAATGTTTTAGGATATCTTAAAGGCAAATATTTGAACCTAGGAGTTCAATAATATATTTTAATGAACAATTCATGATGTAAATCATGGAATTTCCTTATCTAGCTTTCTGGATGCTGAAATATCTCTTCAATGAATTAATATTGGTGCATCCAATCAAGTTTAATATTTGACAAAGAAGTTTAAGGATAAAAGCCCATTTTAGATGAATCAATGACATTTAAAATCCTAATCCCTAAACTTTCCTTAAAATGTTGTCTACAAAATGTTTGAATCATAGCTTGCCTAAAACTGCCACATTCATTATATATATTTTTTGCTTAAGAAGTTTTTGTCATATTAGTATGATATTTAATGTTTAATTTTACATCTGATATAGGTGTTTTAGTTTCCTATAAGCATATTTCAGAAAACTGTAACTTTACTCAAATACTGTCTTTATTATATCTTTCATTTTGTTAAATTTGTTATCTTGATAAACAACAATTTCAGACTGAAATACTATTCTCAGGGAGATAAACTTCACATCTGTACAAAAAGACTAAAAATTCATAAGAAATATTAGTTAAGTGTTTATAGATCTCTCTTTAGATATGATGTTAAATCCACTTCTTAGCTAACTTTTATTGGATTTATATTTTCAGTACTGGACTGAGCATTCAATTTGAGTTAGTTCACATAAAACCTATGAAATAAGTTCTAATATTGACATCATTCTCAGGTAATTATGCTGAGTTACACCTGGGTTAAGAACTATGTCCAAGTTGCATAGTTACGAAATGTAATATACAAAGTGAAGTCTGGTCTTTGCAGACATTCTGTATTACCTGTTATTCTCAGTGGGATCAGCTAAAGAGCATGTTGGATAGAAATAGGTCAGCCTATTTCCTACCGGAAGATGTTTGCAGGTTCAAGATTTGATATGGAGCTCAAAAATAAAAGACATTATACCAGGCTCATAATTTCATCGGACAAGTTCCTTAAAATGTGTAGACTTCTACTTATTTTCAATCAGTTCTACATGGCAAGGACACTGTTTAGGCATAATTCTCAAAGGTAATGATAATTTGTTTCCCTGCCACATTGCCTTTTGAGGCTAATTTGAAGGTATCTGCAACAAAGAAATCACACTCTTCATACTCTTTGACAAATGGCTAGGTAAAATGTGTGTAGGTGTCTTACTGGAGTTTTGCTGTTAGAGACATTTAGTTTTTTCCCCTCAGGCTTGAAAATTTCCTGATCTCTGACCTTTTTCAATTTATTGTGTAAAAATAGGTGTTTCTTATCTGAACTCATTTCTTCTTTAAAATATCTTGATATGAGCATATATTATAGGCAAACATGGCCACAGTGGGAGTCATTCTACCCCTTATTTCTGAGATCCAGTCTCACCAAGTTCACGGCTATCTTCCAAAGTCTCCCAGGTCCCAGATCTATCAAAGGTTTGATTGAGGTATATGAGGTAGATCTTCAGATTTCCTCGTGTCTGACCTACTCATTCTACACTGCTTGACTCCTCACTGATAATTAAATATCATATATTTCAAGATGGTAACTGGTACTCTAATTTTGGCAATAGTTCATACACCATGCAGTAATTCTAGATACTATAATAAACCCTAAAATATATATGACTACCTGATTGACATTAGATCCCCTTTGCTACCTGCAGTGTGGCATGGACATTACTGATTCATAGGCAGATCTTCACATAGTGATTCCCAGCCTCTTGCCCTTCCCACCTTGTGGTCATGCAGTTTTTAGCACTAAGCTCTCATGCGTACCAAGCTAGCAAAAGGGAAATTGAACACAAGGGCTTTTCATAGATCAGGCATAGATGATATGTACCTGTCTTGGTTACTTTTCTATTGTTGCTGAGACAAAATACCCAATGCCCAAAGTGAAGAAAGGAAAGGTTTATTTAGCTTACAGTTTGTGGAGGTTTCGCTCCATATTTGGCTGGTTTTGAGGCAGAGTGGCACATAGCAAAGGGCAAACACTCGTGGCAGCAGAGCACAGCAAAAACAATCAGCAAAAAGGGAGGAATGGCTGCAAGCAGCCTGTTTCCTTCCCTTACAGTGTAAACAGCCTACCCACACCCAGGGGGCTGTAGCTCACAGTCTCCATGCCCTCCTCTTCCACAGGCTCAGGATGTGTACAAAGTAAGCGACTCCCCAAGTTGACACAATGTATCAACCATAACAGTACCACTTTTGGTTGTGCCCTAAGGGCTGGAACACAGGTCCATTTCTTACCACAAGAGAGGATGGGAGAATATAAAATCATGTGAAAGTGAAAATTGTAAATATCCAGCAGTCTTTCTCATGGTCAGAAAATACCAACTTTATTTTTCCACATTGTCATTTTCTAATTTTATTGATTTTTGGTCCTTTGAAATAAATTTTTCAAATGTTACTAAACTATATTATATTACTAAATTAGTTCTGAGTTATCTTATATTTAGTAAGTTCACATCAGATCTCTAATATTTCTGATATTTATTTTTTGTCAGATATAGAAGCGATTTACTCATAATTTCAGAACATATATATTTTTAATTACAGTCATAATTTATATCCAGCCTTTTAAAAAATTGCATCTTAAGTTTAGCTACTGAAAGAAAAATTGTTCAATAACTTTTAAAGTTGGTAATATCAACAGATATCTAGAAGAGTATGATTTAGCAGCAGCGTAAAATTTGGAGCACAATTCTCTGGGTTCATAAACCCATTTTAAACTTCATTTTAAGTCATCTGAGAGAAGATGCAGGACCAAAGATCTTCCTGCTTTTGGCATACACAGGTCTCTCTCAGTAGAATTTTCTAATTGCTGATGCTCAGTGACTACAATAGGCCTCCTTTCCTTATATGAATGAGAGCTTACATTATGGTTATTTTGACCATCTTCAACAATACATTTGAGATAGGAATGGACACATACAGATGTGAGAATAAGCATGCGCATGCACAAAAATGAGTCGGAGTTTCTGAATTTTGAACTGAATGCTACTGCTAGATAGTAACTTGGTTGGAATTTTTGTTAAGTGATGAGCATATTGTATACATTGGTATAAGTTCAAGTGGACAACTGGTGATGTAGGGAAGTGGACTGTGGCAAAAAAATAATCATTGTTTACCAAAGAGCTTCTTCTTTCTTCAAAATAGTCATTCAAATTATATTTCCCAACTTTCTTTACAGTTAGGTGTGGCCGTGGACTGCAAGTGTAGCCTGGAGAATGTAAGGAGCAGTGATACACAGTGTAGTTTCTCTTGCCCTTAAAAGTTTCACTCCCATAATGTCCCAACTTCTTTTCTGTCCATCGTTATAGGATTTTAGGATTCACAATGATAAGATGTTAGAGCTGTAAACTCATAAACCACCATTTAAAACAGAGTTTCCTGAGTAGATTTTATATAATTGAGAAATACATATGCTATTTGGGCCATCTGTTAGTTCCCTTCATGAATACACTTACTTGGAAAAGAAACAAAATGAAAAAAATCTTAAATATCATACAGTTGCTAGACCATGTATTATATATTATACAACTGCAAGTTTGTACATATATGCAGAAGTACACATAAGTATCACATTAGTTGTGGCACCTCATTTTCTTTATAGTACTTTAAAACTGTCATTTTATTTTAATGGTAGCTGTGATATTTTTAGAAATTAGTTAATATTTTTAGAAAATTAATAAATCAAGGACCTTTTATATTAAAATTTCCATGATTTCTCATAGTAACTATAGTTTAAAATGTAAGCAAATATGTATATATAGAGAGATATATAGATATACTAAAATTGCTATGTCTTTTTTCCATAGGAGTTTGAATTATAAGTAGATTACTTTTTGAATGCTCTGAGTCCATCCACAATATAAGCTATAAGCTGATTGAAGGAGGTGATTTTTAACACCACCACCTAAAATGCACTTAGCTTTAACTATGTAGGAGAAGATCTGGCCATTTGCTTTTATTTGTGCTAGATAAAGTAATCCTGCAGAGTTCACTCTAACACAGTATCTTGGGTATATTTAGTAATTCACAAGACTTCGGCAATGAGTATGCAAAAACATAGCTCTAGCACCTAGTGCTAAGCACTTTACTTGAACTTTAGCACTTACTGTTCTGAAGAGCCATCACAGATTATCATGACTTGGATGTATGAAGGCAGGGATGTCCTGGTCATCACAGGTTCTGTCACCTGCCTGATAGAGTTAAAGCCAAGATCTGAACTCAGGCAGTTGCTTCATGATCCAAATCTGTGAGTTGATGTTTACCTTAACTGTGAGTTCAGTAGGCAAAAAGGCAGCATTATTTTTACTTTCACAAAGAAAGACACTCAGGGCACATTTTAGCCATTTTTACAAAATGAAACATAATCAACATATTTGTTAATATGTTTGCCCACTGTCAAAAATTATTGCTTAAGGTATAAATGTAAGAAAAATTTATAATAGGAAATTGAATCATCAGTAACTAGTGACTATTTTCTCTACTACATTAGTAAACATCAGTAAATATCAGAGGCCATGAGCATAAGCAGGAAATAACAACTAAGAGTCTGGAAGCACTAAGATAAATGAGTCAATGTTGTAAATATAAAGTCTCAAAAGGGGAATTTCAAACTTCCTGGATCTACATCTCTTATGTTTACCCAGGTACAATGTGATACACAAAGTGTAGCTGTCAGAATCATGACATAAACAAACAACTATTTCTAGTCCTCTCCTTCCTCAGTTACTTTTAAAATAGTAAAAGACAGGAAGGTCAACCTCTTGGGAATGGAAAGATCTAAAGATGGGGGAGGGAAATGGGAAGTAAATGTATTAAGAAGAGATACACGTATGGACCAGCTCCCTATGAAAGATGCATCCATTGCAAGCACATATCCATGAAAATATTTAATAAATAAATGATATCTAATAAATGCATTTAATAAATAAATAAATAGAATAGTAAAAGACCTGGTGTCCCACAGTGAGCGAGGAGCTAGTTATATACTAATTTGTTCCACTTCGTGTCTGACAGCTAAATAATTAAGCAAGAAACTGAATTCATTTGGGTTTGGATTTGGATTTGGATGATAAATTCAAATGCTGAAGATTTTTTAGAGAAATGTGTGGAAATGAATAGCAGAAGTCTGTTCTCTATATGGATGCTTCTCCTTTAACTATGGGACCACAACACCTTGGAGAGCCTTGTTTATATGCCTTGTAGAACCTTTCCCCAAGACTAATTATGTTGCAGATTCAACAGTTTTGGAAAACCTTGGACAAGTTTACTTAGATTCCTCAAAAGAAAAAATGTGTTTCTACATTACCACATTTTCTAGCACTTTAGGAAACAACTAAAATAGCTAACCATCGTGAGATGGTTAGCTTACAGTCAGACAAGGACTGCATAGATCTTGTATATCTAATGAGGATCTTGAATCATGGAGTGACAGTTCCAACTTTCTCTTGTCCTCTTTTTCTGTATCCTTACTCTCTTGTTCCTGGGTTCTTTTGCATCTGCTTTCTCTAACATATTTAAAAAATATTAAAAAATCTTTTGTCTAGCAAACCTCAAACTGCATTTGTTATGTTGACAAACAGAAAAAAATTTGAAAATTGATGATTATTATAAAATATATGCAACTTTACCTCTATATACTACTAAACTATTCCACATAACATCATCTTCCATAGAAATAATTACCTGAATATTTTTACATAAAATTATAGCATCAGGCTAACTTTCTCATTTTAGAAATAAAATACAACTAAGCATGTACAAAGAGTTGGGTCTTAACCATGGAGCCTTATTACATTTTACATTGGGGTATTCATCTTGAGGATGTTTACTGTCACCAAAATGTCTTTTCTCTGGAGTTGGAACCCAAACAACACACACAAACAAACCTCCTTTTACTAGCATGGCTTGTGTAATAAAACATCTGTACCCAGAACCATTCATCACTTGAGTTCCTATTTATAAATGTTTCTGTGAAACATCTCTTCCTTTTATGTAAAAAAAAAACCCAATTTTTTTATGCTATAGTATTCAGAAATTTTATATTTTGGCTATTTTATCTTCTGCATCATCTACTTTTCTCTAACAGCTTTTAATACTCTGTTCTTGTGCTAAATTCCTGGGATCTTGATTAATATTTAGCTGGGTATAAATTTATTTTGGTTACAGTGAATTGGACTTCTATACACCTCATTTACTGTATGTCAGGTTCTTTTTTCCATGCTTGAGAAATTTTCTGCTATTACTTCTACAAATAGTCATTTGTGCTGACTCCTCTTTTCTAATTGACAATTATCAACCTTATTTTGTGTGTATATAATCTTGCAGCTATTGAACTGCTATCTCCTAGTTCCTCATTTTTAAGAGATGTTTCCTTTCATGATTGCTAGCTTCAATGCTGTCTTCAAGTTCTGAAAATCTGTCTTCATTTCCACTCAAGTAGTTTTGCCACCTTTCAAAGGAAGTTTTAATTTCCTGGATATCTGTTTGAATTTGTTTCATGCGTTTGAATTCTTTCCTGTATTGTTCATTCAAGATTTCCAGAATTTTTCTATGCTCTTCTATTTTTAAAATCTGTCCCTTTAGATATGCCCAGCATTTCTTTCATTATGGTTGTTATTTCTTTTTTACCTGAGAGATTATTTCTGATCTGATTTCTTCTATATACTGATATTGTTGTTTCTTTACTTCATTTGCTATTATTTCCGAAATTTCAAGTGTGTGACTTCCAATTTCTCCTATGTTGCTGTCTCCTGGAGTTTTTCTGAGTGGGCTGGAGGCCTGAGATTGCATTTTCCTCCTTCATTTGGACATTTTCTATTTCAAAAAATTTTTTATTTCGTTTTCTGTGGTGATCCTTGTGCATTTTGATAGTAAGTAGCTACATCACTAGTACCAATGCCTCTCTAGGAATAGCCTGTACGTCAGGGATATCTTCTGTATGTAGGAGATTCTTGGTTTGTGTCTTTCCCAAGATCCTACCTTCCCAATTAATTAAGAGTGAGACTTTGGTTTCTGCTTTGCTCAGTCCCCAGTCTTTTGGTGTAGGGCTGTCATGAGGTTATTACCTTAGAGCTTCCCGGTATTATTACATAAGGGAGAACAACTGATTGCAAAAGGTATGACATCCTAGCTACAGTAGTACAATTAGGGATAAGCACAATTTAGAAATTGACCAACTGTGGTAACTATTGATTTTGTACTTTAGACCATAGAAGCAAAGTCTATAGATATATAATAAACCAATTATAAATTAGGATTTTGTATGCAAAGTGTTTCCCCTTGTTAGAGTGGATTTACCCTGGGTTCCTTCAAATAGGACAGTTGCTGTGTCCTGAGGGCTTACCACACTGGCTGCCTGACCCATAGTTTAGGTGTAAGGGCCAGGTACCAGGGCTCCTCCAGACTGAGGCTCCTTGGATGACAGAGGGTCAGTGAGTGGGGTTTTTCCCCTCTGACCACCGAGCTTCCCAAGGGTCACTGTTGCTCCTGCAGTGGTGGAGTGTAAAGGGCAGAGTTTCTCTTTTCCCTAGCAGCTCATGGAAGCTCCCAAGGCCCGCTGACACAGCGCGGCTCCTGTGATGGTGGGGGGAGCAGAGGGTGGAGTTTCTACCCAAGCATCTCACTGAAGTTCCAGAGACTCACTGAGGCTCAGGATCACTCCTGTGATGGTGGCAGGGGGACAGGGAGGAGTGTCATCTACTAAATTTATACCTTTGTTTGGTAACATTGGTCATTTTTTAAAAGTTTGCATAAATTAGAAGCTGTGACATTAACTACTGGTACTGTTCCTTCGCACCCAAAGTAAGCTTGCTTCATACTTTAGCTTTTACAAATTTAACACTTATGGTAGGTGTAAGAGTAAAGATAACTATAAGTTCAAATATAAGATGAAACACTTAACTAAAAAACTTAAGTCAACAAAATGGGCTAACAAAATTTTACTTTGTGCATTTAAAAATGAACATTAACTTAATGAAACTGATTCGGGGTAGCAATATGTGATTTCATTTACAATTTTAAAATTGGAGTTTAATAATCCTCAAGCTGTTATTTAGCATTTCTGACTTAGAAACAATAGTCTATTTAATAAAAATTAGAAAGAGAAAAAAACTGGCCACTTTCATGACCCTTAACATTCAATAGATGGATACAATCAAGAAAGAAAGATCAGGCAGGATAACCTGCGTGATAACAATGGTGAGATAGAAGATGAGGTGTCTCATAATTTAGGAAGGAATAACTCAGTTTGGAGGGTCAAGAAGACCTGTCTGAGAAGCTGATATTTAAACTGGTTGAGACTCAAATGTGGTGGCACACTCGACACATGGAATATCTGACGGGGGCTCATTCCAGGCAAAAAGGGAGAAGAGCAGCTCATGCAAAGACTCTACAGGACAGTGACAATGAATCTGATTTATTTTATGTTTGTGGAAAAACAAGAAGAGCGAGGAAAGGGTTTTGTGTGCCTGCAAAGTTAGAGATGAGGTTGGGGTGAAGTTAAAAATTCTGTAAGAACCTCATCCTGCAGATCCCTGAGGGCTAGGACAAAAGTTTCAGTACTTCTTTCAACTGTTATTGTTAACCACTAAAAAGTTTAAAGCAAGGAGAAAGATATGATCTGATTTATATTTTTGAAAATTTTTCTGATTACGATGCAAAACAGTAACCAGGGAAGTGTGAAATGGACCCAGCAGAATAGTAATAAAGCTCCTGTGTTACGTGTGAGCAGTGATGCTGAACTGAATTACGGCAGTGATAGCTGAGATGGAGGAAAACAACTACACTCAGTGGAGGGGGTGCTGTTGCTGGAGCTCAGTGAGGGGCAGCACGCGAGAGGGAAGGACCGGGGGAAATCAAGGCCCCCCCTAGCCTTTTCTTTGCCTGACTAAAAAGGCGAATAGTAGTGCAACGTGCTGAGATGAAGCCTGCTGGAAAAGGTGCAGGTTTGGAAGAGCTTGGCTTTAAGTTACATTTTTAGCGTCTACAAAGTCACACAATTTGGGCGGTTGTGTATTATGATTATATCCTAATTTTGAGGAAATGGTAATCAGGCATGGAGGTGTAAGGTTCAAAATCATGGATGAAAGCTTGCTATTTAAAGTCATGAGACAGTATTGCCGATATGCACCATCATTCAGTGCTTGTGTGTTGGGCGGGCAACTACCCAAAAGGGGTAGAAAAAGCAGTAAATAAAATAGAGGAAAATTGAGGAAGCCAAATACATCAATTGTTGCAGAAGAAGTTGTTCAAGAGAGTCAAATATGCGATTCTAATTTTACGGGGCAAAGGCATCAACCACCGGGTTCTACCACACTAGGGACTTCGTTGCCTGGAGGAAAAACTCTTTCAGTGGTGGTATGAGTAGGAAAGACAGAGTCAGACGAAAAGACATTGGGAAGTGTAGCAGTAATGACAGTGTGTAAAGGCCACTCATTCACTGAGACTTTCTCTGAGGAAAATAAGTGGGATAAACTGGTGCTTTGACAATAATAATTAATGTCCTTGTGCATCTGTGAATTGCTCTAGTGCTTGAATTCCCTCCAGCTCATTATTGGCTGCCCAGAACCTGGCAGAGAGTGAGACCTCAGAATTCTAACTTTTGCACATAATCTCGTGAACTCTATGACACGAACGCAACCTTAATTGGGCTTTAAAAGGTTTTACATTTTATGTGGTAACATAATTGAAACTATAGTGTCCAAATTCAGTCAGATATTTGTGAATCCGAAATCTATATTTCTGGATTTCCTGTCTGCGATATAGAAAAGTTATGCAATGAAGAAGACATACTTGAAAGTCACCACAGAATGAGATGATATAATTTCTAACTTTGGCTTAAAGATGGGGGCAGCATGCTGGATTCACAGATGGGCCATGCATCACAGAAGCTTGCTGACAAATGGGTCATCCTTTTTTTGAAATTGTCAGATTACTAGCGTCCATCCTGCCATGTCATTAACTATGTTTCTGTATTTATATGGAAAATGAGAAGAGATTCCTTTTTAGTTTTCAAAGGTAAAACTTCAGTACTTGTAGGCGAACCTAAGAGACTGTCAAAAATTGCAAAGAGATCAGTTATACACCTTCGATGCTCATGTGGGAGAGTGTAAGGGAGGGAGTTGCCTGCTGGAACTGCCACAAAACATGGCTTTGATTTTCACACAAAAAATTTGATGGTTACACAAGTTGGAAGTGCTGGTACCCTAATTTTTTTGAACTTCATAAAACCGTGGATATGACTGACCATTTTTTTCCTACATTGTAGTTCTTACTGATAACAGAAACATTCTACTCCTGAACATGCCTTGGGCCATTGCTCCTAACTGTTCCTCTGCCTTCCACTGCATCTTTTTCCTTTACATTAAATAAAATTGAGCCAATGTTAAAGCTCAGATCAAGTAGCTTCTAGTCCAGGAAGCCTTATTTGACCCTTTCCAGCACCTGTGACAGATGGTGATTGGTTCCAACTTATAATTTAAACATTTTGACATTTATTTATGTGTTGTTTATGATACCTTTAAATTAAGTATGTATATGCATGATTTAACATTTTATTTGCATAGTGTAATTATAATTTAGATTTATGTGAATATTGTGACAGAAGAGTCATAGAAAAATTTGACAAATTATGTCATGTTTGCTTTTTTCTGGTTTATTTGTTCTTTTACTTTTTACTTGTATTTAGAAGAAATATGATTGGGTCAATCTCACTTACCCTTCTTTGTATTTTTCCTTGTTTCCAAAGGTTGATGAAAACAGAATTAAAATGTGTCATGTATATACACCAACTCCCCAAGATTAATGTAATCTTCATATATTACAAACATACACTAATAAAAATTTTTAGAAGTTATTTATTAATCATAATACATATTTCCAGGTAAAATTAAATAACCTAGTATAATTCATTAGAGATGGGGAACAAATTTTCACTAATTATATCTCAATAATACATGTACTAGCTGGGCATGGTGGTGCACACCTGTAATCCCAGCACTCCGGAGGCTGAGGCAGGATGATTGTTACAAATTCAAGATCATGCTACAAAGTGAGTTCGAGGCCAACCTGACCTGTGATACCATGTTTCAAAAAGAAAAAAGTGCATCAGCTATTTTTTCTACCTAGTTGCTTTTCCTTTCATTTACTGTCTCTTAGGAACAACCATATAAAATACATCAAGTTATCCCCAATTCTTAAGATATGGAAAATGTGGCCCTGAGATGTTATAATACTCACAAAATTTATATAGCTTCAATTTAAAAAGTGCAAGAAATTAAGTCTAGCTATGCATTTCTGACCCAAAGGCTCACACTTATTTCTTTATTATGCATTTATAGACATTACATAAGCAACTACAGTTCAATCAAACAAAACATCTAAAATGCTTTAGTTGTAAATTATTGATTATTACGGTGTTCTTATAATTATGAAAGTAACTGAATATCTTCCAACATTTATGTGTGATTTTACTGTTAACTTTAGCAAGAAACAATACACAGTTTTTAAAGTATTAACTTCCTGGCTATGAGTTACTGTTTTCTTGTTTTTTACTGTCCCCTGGGAGACTACTGATGACTTCATGTTTCTGGTACTCATACTGACTACTGTCCAAGGAATAGTAAGGAAAAATATAAAGATTCTGTTAAGATAAACTCAACACTTCAGCAAAGCCCATGGTTTTTGCCTTTTATTTCATTTGTTATTTTGGGGGCATGCCAGGAATCAAACTCAGTCCATAGTTTTTAAATCCTATATTCTCTCCGCTTGTCTCACTCACATTGCTACATGGTATCTCTTAGATATCATAAAAAGGTTTTGCATACAAAGATCTAAAAAGCCGCTGTGTTGGTCTTTCCCTAAGATGAAAACCCCGAGCAAGTCTCTATTCAGGGAAGTGTTCATTTGAGGAGGATAGAAACCTTTCAATCGTTTCCCTACAAATATTTGTATTTGAACTAAGCAACAGTTAGTTTATCTTGCTGGAAAGTTGGACTAATGACAGAATCCAAGTTACTAGGGCTTATATACAGTTTCTTGTAAACTTACCCAATTCTAGGAAGCTATAGCTCTAACTTTCTGCCATCACAGGTCAGTGATGACCCACCTGATAACTGTACTTTTATCTTATAAAATTCAGGACCTAAATTGATGATATATTCAGAACTACTGCCGTCATCCTTTTCTATGTACATGTACTAGATTGTTTTCCAAATGTCAGTGGTAAGGGGATCAAGTTGAGTGCTTACAACTATTTCTATTAAATAAAACTAACTGTGAAGTTTTAAGTAAGCACTTAAATAGTTTCTCTTTAATTCACATACACAGAACTAGTTTTGAAATAGATAACAATCTTTATATATGGATATAGTCCCACTTCTCTAAGCTTTATTTACTTATTTGAAATGATGTATTTATACTTGATAAGCTCATATGGATAATACTAAGTAGGTATTTTCAGTGTTGCTTGGTGTTTTGATCTTAGGGAAAGACCAACATAGTATCTTTAATTTGAAACACTATACTAAAATACCTGATGTTTAAAAGACATTTTATTATGATTGATTATTACTTGTACAGATAAAAGCTAATTTTTCATTTCTGTATTGAAATAGTAAGTGTAAAAGTAAGATCAGAAACTTATAAACATTTTATCATAATAAACAATTACCACTGTTTTAAGATATATAATCAGCTATTTAAGGATTAAATTGCTGACACACACACACACATATATATATATACATATATATATATATATATATAAACTTATTATATATATGTGAGTATGTGAGTGTGTGCGTGTGTGCATGCATGTGTGTGTGTGTGTGTGTGGGAGGTCAATACATCTTGCCTCAAAATATGAAGATTTATTCACTGAAGGCAATTCAGAAGCAGCAGATACAGAGAAGTTCTCTGCCATTGCTCCATGTTCCTAAAAGCAGGACTTAGATTTACAAAGACAAAAGATATTATGGTTTAGATCCAGCATGTCCTCTAAAAGACTCTGTGTTGAGAGGTAGGGCTTTCAGAAGGTGACTGGACCCTAGGCAGGTGGTATTCTCATCAGTGAGGCCACGTGGGACAGAGGAGTCAAAGGGGGCAAGACCTAGAAGGGTCCATCGCCCTCCTAAGCTCTTCCCTTCTCTCTGTGCTTCCTGGGTGCCATAGTTTCAGCAGCTTTTCCTCACCTAGGACCCTCTGCTTTCCTGCTCCTACCTTGGCGCCTGAAGACATGGACTGAAACCATGAGCCAAAATTAACTTCTCCCTTAAGTTGTGACTTGAATTGGTATTGGTATTGTGTCTTGGTTATGAGAAAATAACTCAGATAGAAAGTATCCTGCTTCCCTCACTCCCTCCTTTACTAGGCAGGACAGAGTTTAACAACTGAGGACAACTGTGGATCTGAGCCAGAAGGTGGTACCAGAGGAATCTCCATTAATAAGCTTTGCAAATTGGCCCATCTCTGACATCTAACTGCCTGCTTACAAATTACCACCTATAAAGACTCAGATTTTTTCCTTTGTCTTGCCACTTCTCCAAAAATATACTGTTCTTTACTGAAGATCTGTATAAACTGGCATTCAAAGCTGCCTCATTGAAAACTCCTCATTGCTTGGGTGTCTACCATGTACACTTGAAATGCACATGGTAATAAGCTTCTGTTTTTTCTTATTAATCTGTATTTTGTCATATTTTAACAAAGGACCTCTGTAGATCATTCTTCTCTTACTAAAGGAAGCAAAATTTATCCTGACAGTCACAGGGATTTTTTTTTTAAATGAAACTATAAAGTATTATTCTCTGACTTCCCAGGCAGTCCACAATCACTGCAGCCCACATCTGGATCCTGTACACCCTGAGCTGCCTGAAGACATGGAATCAGGCAGTCCTCAATACATTGACATCACTGTTTGTGACTAAGCACAGAGAGAGAGAGAGAGAGAGAGAGACAGACAGACAGACAGACAGAGACAGAGACAGAGAGCAAGAGAAAGAGAGAGAGGAGAGGAGAGGAGAGAGAGAGAAACCAGGTAGAGCCCACCTACTTCTTGGAGACATAGCAAGTGACCCATGATCCTGCTGCCATTACAGTCTGTCTCCACTCTCCCTGTGCCCAAAACAGTCAGGAGATACTGGATGAGAAAGCCCATGACTGATAATACCAGGCTTTGCATTTTCACCCTCCCTGAACATGCCCTGCACTTCTTGAGGTATTAGACCAGACAGTCCATGAACTGCTGACACTATGGATTTGTATCTGATCTTTGTTCATGCCTGACCTCCCAGAGGATACAGAAACAGGTGGTCTGTGATCCTAGCCAGTGCAGCCCATGTCTGGCTCCTGCATGTGCCTTGAGCTGTCTGGAGGCATGGAATCAAGGAGTCTATGAACTGCTGACACTCTGGTTCATATCAGGGCTCTGCCTGTGCCCTAAACTGCCTGAACACACTGGATCGGGTGGTCTGTGATCTGCCAAAATCACAATTTGCCTCTGGGACCTGGGAGAACTAGGTATACTCCAATAGCCGCCTGAAGACCTCAGAGTGAGCAGCCCATCTCAACAGTCAGAGGGGAAAATCTGACCACCAGGAAAACTAGGGATACTAGTGACCTTTGCTGAGCTGCCAGGGAGGAGGGAGACTGGGCACTTTGCTTCTGGCATCAAATATGACAAGACAAAGGACTAAAATGCAATCTCAGAACTCCACCCCACTCAGAGCAAATCCAGGAGACACTGACACAGGAAAACATGCTAAACACACCTGAAATTGCTGAAATGATTGCAATGGAAGTAACAAAACAACTCCATCAGGCCATAGAAGAGATCAGATCATAAATACTCTCTCAGGTAAAAAGCAAAATGACAACAATAATGAAAGAATTGCTCAGCACATCTAAAGAAGACATACAGTAAAAAAATAGATGAGCATAGGAAACGGAAGGAAACATTAAATGAAAAAGAGAACACTAGACTAGAATGAACGAAACAGATACAGAGATAGCCAGGAAATCAAAACTTCCACTGAAAGCTGGCAAAACTGCTTGAATGAAGCCAAGATAGGATTTCACATCTTCAAGATAGCATGGCAGCTCACAATTTCAAAGGGAGAATCTCTCAAGATTAACAAGGAACCAGGAAAAATCAATTAGCTGCAAGATGAGGCAAGAGAAACAGGAGTAAATAAATATTAGTAAGATTAATAGTCAATGAAACAGCAGTAGACAACACAAGTGATATAAAAAGAATATTTGCAGAAATAGTAGCAGAAAATTTACCAAGCATGGAGAAAGAATCTGATGTGCAGTTAAGTGAAGCATATAGAACTCCAACTACTCATAGCCAAAATAAAACTACACCAGACATATAATAAAGATCCCAGATATACAGCAAAAGAACAGACTATTAAAATTTGCTACAGAAAAGGAACAGATCACTTATAAAGAAAAGCCCATCAGAATCATGGCAGACTTCTCAACACAGATGATCCAATTAAGAAGAGCTTGGAGCAAAGTATTATAGGTCCTGAGACAAGACAGCTTCCACTTAAGATTGTTGTATCCTGCAAAACTACCCTTAAATTTAATGGAGAAATAAAATATTTCCACAACAAAGAACAACTGAAGAACTTCATGAGTGCCAAATCAACCTTACAAAGAATACTAAAAGATATTCTGAACAGAGGAGAAAATGACCACAATTTGAAGAACAACAATAGAAAGAAGCCCTCAAGTAAAGCAAGAAATAAAACAGAGAGAAAAATTAGGAAACCAACAGCAAGTAAATCACATGACAAAGATAAGCCAAAACATATCAGTTATAACCATGAATATAAAGGGCTTCAATTCACTAGTCAAAAAAGCAGACTGGCAGAGTGGATTAAGAAACAAAATCCAACAGTATGATATATACAGGAAACACCTTTTACTCGAAAGAAAATCCATGGACTGAAAGTTAAAGGGTGGAAAACAATTCTCCATGCAACAGGAACCCAGAAAAAAGCAAGTGTAGCTATTATGTTTGCAGACAATGTAAACTTCAAATTAAAAAAAAATCAAAAGAGATAAAGTCATTACATACCTTTTAGGGGAAACCTGCAAGAGGAAGAGGTAACAATCATAAACATGTGTGCACCAAATATAGGAGCACCAAAGTATAAAAGTCAAATCTTATCAGACGTGAAAAACCAAATTATTCGTAACACTATTGTAATAGAGCACTTAAACACTCATTTGACACAAAGAGATAGGTAAACTAGACAAAAAATCAGCAAAGAAATAACAGATCTGAACCAAACCTGCAAACACATGGATGTAGTAGATGTATACAGAGTGTTCCACCCCACAACATCAGAACAGACATTTTTCTCAGCTGCACGTGGGACTTTCTCTAAAATAGACCACATTCTAGCCCATAGAGCATATCTAACTAAATGCAAAAGAACTGAAATTTCCCCATGCATATTATCTGACCACAGTGCAAGGAAATTGGAAATTGATGACAAAGTAATTCTAAAAATCCATAAACACTTGGAAATTAAAAACCAACCTCCTGAACAACCCATGGGTCACAGAATAAATTAAAAAATGACTACAAACAAATGAAAATGCAAATACAACTTACCAGAACCTGTGGGATGCAATGAAAGCAGTCCTCAGAGGGAAATTTATAGTGCTGAACTCACGCATAAGGAAAACAGAAAGAGAAAAATAAACACCCTAACGCCGCACCTCAGACTTTCAGAAAAAGAAGAACAAGTGAAGCCAAAGCCCGAAGAAGGGGGAGACTGTGAAGATTACGCAGAAATTAATGCAACTGATAAGAAGAAAACACTACAAAAAGTAAATCTATCAAAGAGTTGGTTCTTTGAAGGAATAAATAAAATGGACAAACCCCTAGCTAATTCTCTCAAAAGGAAAAATAAAAGGTCAAATTCATGCACTAAGGAAGGAAAAGGGTGAAATCACTACAGACCTTACAGAAATTCAAAAGACCATTAATACCTGCTTTGAAAATACTCACTTTCAGAGGATAGAAAACTCAGAAGTAATGGACAGATTCCTAGATATGTACAAACTACCAAAGTTGAATAAAGAATATATAAAAACCCTGAATAACTGAATATCAATTAATGAGATTGAAAATGTGATTAAAAACTTACCAACAAAGAAAATCCCAGGCCCTGATGGAATCATAGGTGAATTCTACAAAAAATTCACAGAAGACTTATGTCAACATTACTTATGTCAATATTCCTCAAACTCTTCAATAAAATTGAAAAAGAAGTAATTCTCCTTAACTCATCTCTGGAGGCAAGTGTTATACAGACACGAAAACCTGAGAAAGACCCAACCAAGAAGGAGAAGTACAGACCAATCTCCCTAATGCACATAGCTGCAAAGACACCCAATAAAATACGAGCAAATAGGATGCAGCAAATCATCAAGAAAATCTAAAATCATGAGCAAGTTGGATTCATTCCAGGAATGCAGGATTGGTTCAATATTCACAAATCAATAAATGTTATACACTGTATCAATAGAGCCAAAGGAAAAAAAAAACACATGATCATCTCAATAGACTCAGAAAAAGCTTTTGAGAAAGTCCAACATGCATTCATGATAAAAACTCTACAGGAAATAGGAATTGATGGTCTTTACTTCAATCTGATCAAAGCCATCTATGACAGACCAATAGCCAACATCATGGATAGATAAAAATGGATAAAAACTGAAAGCATTCACTTTAAAATCAGGCACAAGACAAGGATGCCCACTGTCACCACTCCTATTCAACATAGCTCTGGAAGCATTAGCCAGAGCAATTAGACAAGAGAGAGAAATAAAAGGGATAAGGACAGGAAGGAAGAAGTGAAATCATCACTATTTGCAGATGACATGATACTCTACATGGAAGACCCCAAAAACTCCACCAGAAGACTCCTTGAATTAATCAACAAATTCAGTAGTGTAGCTGCATATAAAGTCAACACCCCAAAATTAATAGCATTCCTATACAAAAACAACTAACAGATTGAGACAGAAATGAAGGAAAACATAACTTTCACAATAGCATCCAAGAAAAAAATTGAAATAGTGAGGAATCAGTCTAACAAAAGAAGTAAAAGACCTATTCAATAAAACTACAATACTCTGCATAAAAAAGATCAAAGAGGATTTCAGTAGATAGAAAAATTTCCCTTGCTTATGGATAGGAAGAACCAACATTGTGAAAATGCCCATATTACCAAAATTGTTGTACAGGTTCAATGCAATTCCTATTAAAATATCATCAACATACCTCACAGATCTAGGGAAAACAGTCCTTAAATTCATCTGGAACCAGAAGAGACACAAAGCAATCCTGGACAACAAAGACAAGTCATGTAGAATCACAATCCCTGACTTGAAACTATACAACAAAGCTACTATAATAAAATCAACATGGTACTGGCTGAAAAATAGACCTGAGGATGAATGGAACAGACTGGATGAAACAGATAAAATCATAAACACAGCCACCTAGTCTTTGACAATGGGACCAAACAAGTTCACTGGAAGAAAGATAGCCTCTTCAATAAATGGTGTTGGAAAAACTTGCTTGCCACTTGCTGAAGACTGAAAATAGATCCAAGTACATCACCATGCACCAAACTCAAGTCAAAATGGATCATAGATCTCAATATTAAAAGAGAAACACTAAATCTTTTGGAAGAGAACATAGGTAAAAATCTTGAAGACATAGGGATAGGCAGAGTTCATGAACCAAAACCACAACAAACAGGAACTACTTCAAAGAATCAACAACTGGGATCTCATCTCACTGAAAACTTTTTGCACATCTAAAGAAATCAGCAGCAGAGTAAAAAGAAAACTCACAAACTGGGAAAAAATTTAGGCAACTGTCCCTCAGACAAAGGACTTCTATCTAGAACATATAAGGAATTAAAAAGCATCAACCCCCTCAAATTCAAAGATCCAATCCAAAAATGGTCATCTGCTGTGAATATACACTTCTCAGATGAAGAACTACAAATGGCAAACAAATACATGAGCAAATATTCAACATCATTAGTCATTAGTGGGAATGCAGAGTGGTGAAATCATGGTGGAAATCAGTTTGAGATTCCTCAACAAAGTAGGTCCAGAGGTCCCATTTAACCTGGCTATTCCCCTTCTGGGTATTTTCCCAGAAAACTGAAAACATCATATCACAGTAATATATGTGCACCCATGTTTATAGCAGCATAGTTTGTAGTAGCTAAATTGTGGAAACAACCCAAATGTCCATTCATTGAGGAATGAATGAGAAAAAGTTGTGGTATTTTTATATAATGGAATATTACTCAGCTATAAAGAAAGATAAACTCAAGGCTTTTATAGGTAAATCATCACAACTAGAGACCATACTCATAAATGAAATAAATCAGACCTGCCTATGTAAACAACATATTCTCTCACTAGTGTAAATACTTGAAAGCATGAATAAAATTAGGAGGTATGATAGACATTCTGAAATGAAAAGAAACTTCTTAAAGGGAAAGAGCAACTGGGATGAGGGAAAAGAAAAAAGAAAGAAGTGGAAAATTATGTATATATATATATATATATATATATATATATATATACTTATATGCAGTATAGCTAACATAGTTGTACTACTGACTTCTATTGCTTTATTGAAAGGAAAAGTTAATGATTAATTATTTGATTAATCTACATGTCTATATTTGTTTCTCTGAGGAACCATTTTGAAGAAAACAATATGTAATACAACTACCATTGTTAATTTCCTATCACCTTGTCTGAATTTCAGTATTGCTTATTGGGGCTGTGGTTATAGCTCAGTGATAGAAGCACTTGTCTGGCAAGCCTGAGGTCATGAGTTCAGTTCCTGGTACAAAAAAAAAAAAAATCCAAACTGATTTCTCAGTATTGCTTGTGTTGTTCTGTGTTATTTTATAAATGCATGTGTATTAGTTAATGTTTTTGTTCTTTTTTAAAAATAATGCAAAGTATTATTCTCCCAAACATTCTTTGAAACATGACTTGTCCTGAAATATTTTTTAAAGATTAAGAATATGTCATATAAACCTTGGTCAGGAGGAAAAATATATATGAGTAAAATAATTTTGAAATCTACTGAAGAGAAATGCTTCTGCTAACCACCCTGTGAGCACATGGATACTTCTGAACTTTCTCAGTTTTCTCTTGTACCCCTCTTAGATGCTAAAAAAGAAAAAGCATAATGCTATAGTTTGTGGTATTTATCATACTAAATAACACATATGTCCTTTTCTTCAGAAAAAATTCCTGTCTCATTTGCATATTACCTTTACCGATAAATGTGAATTGGCTTGTTCTTTATACATTGTTATGAGTCTATATATCACAGAGATAAAATATAACTGCTTATATATTTCCCAGTCTAGTTTGAACTCTGCTTTGGGTAATTTTATTTTTGAAGTGACTTTGCAAACTTTACGGAAATAATGGTCTTTTTTTGTATATTTCACCTTGATATGTACATAACTAATATGTATTAGATTTTTCAAATGCAGAAAATCAAACCTAATATGAAAGGAAAATTGCCATAAAATCTGAGTAGAATTTACATAACAATAGAAACTACACAATTAGATATCCTAAGAAATTTGCTACAGGTGGATTTGTGCTTTACTTCGAAGCTGAGTATGTTCAATTTACAAAATAATAATAATTCTTATTACTCGTCTTCCAATGAAATTCTACTAAGCTATAGCTTTAAGGAAGAGAAAATGCTACTCCAGTTACCTGGGTCACATATTTAGTGTTTCACTCCTCAGTATTTTCAGGGATGTCTGTGAATTAGGAAAATTGGAAGCATTGTTATTTCCAAACAAACATAGTTCCACCAATGTACACGGTCAGTAGTATTCAGCTGCACGAAAGATCGGGGCTGACATTTTAGAAAAATCATTGAAATTAAGATGCTGAAATCTGGGTAAAATAAATTTTTCAGTGAAAAAATCAAGGGTTAGTAAGAGGAAATAGATGAAGAAGATGGTATTAGGGTGGTTGTTTTTGTTTGGTAGCCTTGGAAGGCAAACAGGAAGTTGAGCAGAAAGTCCACACAAAGTGGAGTTGGCCTGTGTCCAGACTTTCCAAGCATGTTACAGAAGTAGAAGGAGCTGAGTTTCAACATCACTGTTTCAGTTAAATGGTGTGAAAATGTTCTGTTGAATATGGTATTGCTGTTTATGACATTGCAGGGAGGGTATGAAATTCAGGCCTGACCAGTGGATGTGAGTATTTTCTCACTCAGCAATGATATAAAAATTGTTATGCAAGTCTAACTCAGGCACCGAAATTACTTTTTGCATTGTAAATTGCATTGATAAGACAAGGATGAAATGACAGCATGTCTGTAATACACAGCAGAAAGGTCTAATGATATACTGAGTGAATTATTGATGCAGGTATGCAAGACTCAAGCAGACTTTTGCAAGAGCATTGGAAGAAAATATAGTTTTTATTACAAATTTATCAAATGTGGCTAATGTTATCAAAGGCATGGAGAGCACGTTGTCTGCGTTGTAAAAGTTACAGGGTTTTCAAGTTTTTTTAAATTACTGCAGCATACACAGAACCTAAAATTTTAATTGGATCCTAGTACTAATATTTTTTCTTTCAAAACAATTTCTTTCTCTTATTAAACTGAAATAGCAAGAGCACATGGGGTATAGAATATTTTTGAGTATTTTTTTCTTAAGGCAATTTTGTCACACATTTGACTACTTCCAATCAGTGACTTTGGCCTGATGGTTTTTATATTTGAAAGTTTCTGTTTGGAAAACAAAGTCGTAAAGTTTGCTTTTAAAAACAAAGTCATTGAATCTGGATGTATTGTTGCTGTTGTTCACCTTTTTTGTTTTTAGGCAAATGAATGATGATTTCTCATTACATAATCAACAAGTGCGCTCTCGTAACTATTTTGGGCTTGTTTTTGTTGGAGGCAAGAAGGACGTAGAACACTTTTAACTGGAAAGCAATTTTTAAAGGAACTACCTGGTAACAAGTGGATAAATTGTGAATTCAGACTGTGAACACCAGCCCTCAGCAGATATCAAATCTACTGGTTCCTTAATCTTATATCATTTAGCCTCCAGACCTGTAAGAAATAAATTGCCGTTGTTTTTAAGCCACTCAATATATGATATTTGTTATAGAATCTAAAGTGGACTATATGCAATTTATAAGACTGCATTGTAAAATATTAAATTATTTTTGCTTTTGATATTTTTATTACTGTATATGAACTATGTATTGGACTGTTAAGGAAAGTTTACTGTGCTCACATCACATCATTTTTGTTAACTGAAAAATGTTATATCTGATCATCTGTAAGTAGATGGTATTTGCTGAACTGGTCTGTCTTTACTCTTTATAGCTAATTAAGATGTTTTCTTCTCAAAAACTCAATTGACTCTTTCAAAAACTTGTTTTGAAAATAGAAGTCTAGGAAGGGAACTCGTTGCTATTTTTATCACTGTAAAATCTACCAAAATGTTTATTTATCATACTTATGAAATGGTATCCCTTTTCCTTATAAATATAAATTACTAATTGTCTTGGTTACTATTCTCTAGTTGCTGAGACAAAATATGTGACAGCCAAAATTAAGGAAGGAAAGGTTTATTTAGCTCACAGTTTGTGGAGGTTTCAGTCCATACTCAGCTGGCTCCAAGGCAGGGTGGCACATGGCAGAGGGAAACAGTTCACGGAAGCAGAAAACAGCAAAAGCAGCAAGAGCAAAAGGGAGGAGTGGTGGCAAGCAGCCTCTTTCTCTTCCTTACATATGCAAACTTCCTGCCCCACGGTAGGTGTAGCACTCATACCCATGAATCAATCCTAAACTGTAAAAGCCTGCCCCATGACTGCATGAGGATTTGGGGGGGACATCCAGACACAAACCATAACACTAATACAAATTTTAAAATATAAGTTACAAAAATACTTCAAAATACAACCACATTCAAATTTTAATATTTTTCACACTTGAATTCCAGGCCAAGAAAATTAAATGGCTATTTACATTTATACCCTTCTTCCTCCTAAAAACATGCAAAAAAATCAAAACATATAAATAATAGCACAAATCATGATTGAAAAGGATTAAGAAACAAATACACAGTGGATAGGGATTTCAGCAAATCACTGAATGATCAAATTACATAATGGACTGGACTGGAACTCTAGGCTGATTCCCTCACTCCACTAGTCCCAAGAGGGTGCCTCTCCTATCCAGGGCCTGAGAGTTGAACTCAGACTTCATGTCCACCCTGAAGTATAAGAGGCAGTCTCTCTCCCCAGTGAGTCAGCAGACAGAATCATGACCTTCACTATCCATTTGCAATAAAGAGGAAGCCTCCTGCTCTGGTAAAGCTTGTTGGAGAAACTCTTATTTCTGTGCACTACCCATGCAGAAACAGCACACAGATGGTGCCTGGGTAACAAACAAGAACGGTAGACCAGAATTGCACAATAGAGTCTTTGTGAACTAAATTGGCATTTGATGAGCAGCCCATCGGGATAAGAGGAGCCAGGAATTCAATCAAAGGGACTATTAGTAAAATAGACAATGAATTAAAAAGACTGAAGTTGTAAAACAGATCACCAAAAATGTCCAGAAAACTGTGCAAAATTATTCATTATACTACACACTAGGAATGCTTCAATTTCAATGAGAAAATTTGTGATCACAAACACAAATGACAGAAAGGTTGAAATTGCTAAATAAGAAATTTAAGGTCAGGGGATATAGCTCAATGGCATAGTGCCTGCCTGGGAAATGCAAGGTCATGAGTTTGATTCCCGGTACCAAAAAAAGAAAAAGAGAAATTTAAAGCAACTATCCTAAGAAAAGTTCCAGCTGCAATTATAAGCAATTTTGGAGCAAATGAAAAAGAAAATCTCAACAATGGCGTAGAAAATGTAGAAGAGGAAAAGATTTTAAATTAAACTAAGAGAGACCTCATTTAATGAGATAGATAACTGAGGGCAGGTGCAGTGAAAATAACTGGACTGAAAATAAGATGGATAGAAATTAACAAGGAAAACAAATTAAAATGGTCTGAGTTTCAGACCTGCAGAGTGAGGCAGCAATATATGATATCTATATCTTCAATTAACAAAAAGGAGGAAAAATAGGGCTCAAAACAGATTTAAAAGAATAATGGGTGAAACATCATAAATTGATCATAAATGTAAAGATGCAAGTCCAAAAAAGGTTAGAATAGTCTAAATGGGATGAACCCAAAGTCATCCACAAGCAGACATATCGAATCCAAACCTCCGAAATGTTGACATACAAGACATAACCTTGAAGGCCAGGAGCAAGAAAACATGTCATCTGTAGTAGAAGACTAGATTACGCTTTTGAAACTGTAGAATCCAGAAAAAGTAGAGCAGTATTTTTCAAATACCGAAATCTAAGTGCTGTCAGCCTAGGTTTGTAGGGAAAATACATGTGCAGGATAAGTATGAAATGAAACTCTTCTCAGATGAAATAAATATCAGGTAATTTGTGATCAGGAGACTGGCTTGGAAAGCGTGAAGAGAATTCTTCACAAAGAAAAATAAATGGGAGTGGAAGGAAGTGGAGAACATCAGAGATGAAAGAGGCAAGGAACAAGTCAGCGTATGAATAAATATTATAGCATATTATTCTCCTTTTCAGATTTTAAAATCACATTTGAATTTTAAACCAAAATATATAACAAAGTTCTCTCTAAATATATATACATATAATTTATAGCATACTATACTATGGTATTTTATGTATATATATACTAAACATATATCATATACATAAAAATTATATAACATAGTATATATAGTATACTATACTATAGTATTTTGTTATATACATACTATATGTGTATATCATATATATAGAAAATTATATAAAAAAGAAGGTGTGGAAAGGGGACTAAATTTTGGTAAAATATCTGTCTTCTAACTTAAATGGTAAAATGGTGATGGTGATAGATTGTGCTAAACTGTGCATGTATGTTTTAAATTCCAGGGCAACCACCAGGGGAAAGATACCTCAAAGAAATATACTAAAAGACAGCATACATAGATAAATCAATATGGAATCCTAAAGAACATTTAAAGATAATTCTGGAAGACAGGAAAATGAATGAAGGATACAACAAATACAAATTTAAAAGTAAAAGATGAAACAAGGCATAAATAAAATGACAATCACATTTAAGCATAAATGCTCTATAAACATAAGTTACAATATCAGTAACTTGAATCTATTTATCAAAAGTAATAGTTTCTATGTGCTTATGGGTATAATTCCACATGTAGAAATCCTAGAGAAAAATTCCACATGAATGGACCAAACATATAAACAAAGACACTCTTTTATAGCCTTGCTTGAATTGGTAAAATATAGATTGCAATTGAAGTATCTCTTGATTCAAATTTAACAAACCATACACTTATGCGCATTTAATGCAATAAATATAAATTACATCCAAGTATATCAGCATAGAGCAATAAGTAGGTTTTTGTTTTGTTTTGTTTTGTTTTGTTTTGCTCTTTTCTCTTTTTGGGACAGGGTCTCGCTATGCAGTTCAGGCTGGCCTTGAGCTCACTTTGTAGCTCATGCTGGTCTCAACCTCACAACGATCCTCCTGCCTCAGCCTCACAAGTGCTGGGATTACAGGCTTGTGTCACCCCGCCTGGTTCTAGCAGTAAGTATTACATGATTGTATTACTATAAGTTATTTATAGTAAGTTCAAGTATGTTTGTAGCAATAAAATTTAGGAGGCTGTACATGATTGTCTAAGTAGGATAAAATTACAGGGAACTCTCTTTTCTTACTGTGAATATTATAATAGTTTCTGAATTTGTTATGTTCCAAATATGTATATAATAAAAATGATGTGAAACACAGCACTTCCTTTTTGGAAGGTAACAGTTGGGTGATAGAAAAGTGATTTGTTATACTGCACCCCTTGATAACATCATTCCTTAAATTGAATGAACAAAGTTATGAGAATTTACTTATTGCCCACCCCCCCAGTACAGCTGAGCAGCACAGTGCCTGCGGGGCAAGAACCAGGCCCAGAGTTCGATTTCTGGTTCCAAAAAAATAAAGAACTTATTTAGAAGGCAGGATTGCAAGCTGCCCTAGAGATGACTCAGGAGGTCTCTGGGAAGCACAGAGAAGCAAGCGTTTACGAAGCTCTGCAGGTGCAACTGGTGTTAGAACGGTTTGCACCTCACAGATTAAGAACCTCCAAACTCTTTAATTATGTTGTGCTTAAAAAGTACAAGGGTCAATGAGAAATAAAACCTGACACATTTTTCACATAAATATAACATGGTAAGTAGGGGGAAAACATTGTTTACGTCTGTGAATTTTCTCTTTGTCAGAGGCAAATAAAAACATAGACACCTAGAGAAAGTCTGCTGACAACACAGTATTTCAAGTAGAACAATGCTAAGTCACTTCTTTTGGGAAACCAGAAAACACTGAAATTTAAAGGCACTCAACAAATGCTGAGCATAGCGGTCTTGTAACTTGCTATATAAAAAGAAGTAAAATTGATCTTCATTCAGACTTGCTGCTAATGCTACTCAAAACATTTAAAATGTATTTTAAAAATCTGTGGATATCAAAGAACCTTATGGGATGTACTTCGAGTCAAAACTGGAAACAATGGGAGTACTTTTAAGAAAAAGTGATATTCTGATGTAAAAATCAGAATTTTAAATGTTATACAGAGAAGCTATGAGAGATTGATTTGCCTCAAAAAAAGTAGTAAAGGGAAATGTCTCAAGGTGCAACAGAAAGGGGAAAGAAGAAATTTTGTTATAAGGCAGTGAAAGAAAAATCCATGTCCAGGAAGAAAAAAGATAAAACACCAAGAAATTGAAGAAGAAAAAGTGGAGACTCAAGATGTACTCAGTATGAAAGGAGAAGGAAAAGACATACCCTTCTAAATAGGATGTGTGTATCGTGGGTCACACTGAATTAAACATTAAGGATAAAGCATATTTTAATGAACATGTTTTCAAATCTTTGTAAAGTGAAGCAAGGATTGACCTGTATAGCCTGCAACTTGAATCAGCAAACAAAACAAACAAACAAACAAACAAAAAAAAAGAAAACTTTAGCTTGTCTGTGTCTTAAAAGGAACAAAAAATGAAACAGGGCTGGGGATATAGCTCAGTGGCACCGTGCTTGCCTAGCAAGCACAAAGTTCTGAGTTTGATTCCTAGCCACTGCTCCCCTTCCCAAAAAGAAACACCACATAGTTTATTTTATTAGTAAAGTTCTTTACTAATGCTAATATACACACAAGTTTTAATTGAGCCCTACTAACTGGAAATTACTTAGAAAGAGGTAGAAATTTCTGCACATAGCCAGGCAAAAACAAATTTCTACTCATCCAGAAATCAAGCAGTCACCTCTCTGTCACACACCTACCAAAATAATTCATATGGACCCAGCTGTCTCTCAGTGTTCACCAGGTTAATTATAATTCCACAAGCCATTCATTGGTTGATTTCAATGAGGAGCCAGAGGAAACCACTGGACTTCTGATTCAGTCTGACTGCGTTTGTTCCATGAAGGGCTAAGTTACCTAAAGAGGTAGGCTGAATGATTGGATCACATTGAGATTTGCAAATTGGACTAAGTGCAATTTTTTCAGCTTTGGATTTTGGCTTAACAAACATATATCAATATTAAAGACTAGTGAGTTTTAATGTACATGAGCTTGAACTTACCTCTCAGTAAAGTTTCACTACCACTTTTGAACAAAGGCAGATGGCTTTCGACAGCTTTGCATAGGAAGTATATGTGTTCCCAGGGCTTCTAGGGGAGAATAGGAAGTTCCTGTGAAATTCTTTTAAAATAATTGATTAAAATTTCTTCATTGAATATCTTTCACACTGCATGGATTTCACCATTTATCCACCTCATCAACTAGAAACAGACAAGAAACATTAGTGTTAATTGGTTATTTCTCAATTGTAAGTTAGAGGGAAACAGTAAAAACAAAACTATTTCCAATAGCATTAAATTTTGCTTGCAATATATTCCATACTTTGAGAATAAAAATCATAGGTCTTACTTTTGTTTTCCAGACACATAGTCACAAAACATATAAAATGCCTAATAAAATTGACCTCCACTTGAAATTGACCTTCATTTAGCTGTATGTATGTGTGAAAGACAGAGACAGACAGACAGACAGACAGAGACAGAGAGATTAAGTGCTTCTGAGGGCACTGATGAGTTTTATAAACAATTGAGATAAGACGTCAGATTTTGAATGTTCTCATACACAAAAATATAAGCTGATGGGCATGTTAACATTCTTGATTGTTGTTAATATTTCACATTGTATATGTATATCAAATTGCATACTGATACATATATATATATACATACATACATACATACATACATAGATAATTTTCAATTTTCAAATATAATTCAAAGATGTTGGGAAAATAGCTATAGCAAAATTTAAGGGTGAACAAGAGAAAACTAAGCTTGGCTGTCTGGGAGTTGCTCTCACAGATCTACAACCATTCTGCAATGTCAAAGTACTTTCCTCTTTCACAACTACTCAAGTCTGAAATAGAAATACATAGATGCTGTTATGGTTTGTGTCTATATGTTCCCTCCAAAGCCTCATGCAGTCACGGGATGTGATTTTAGAGTTTATGATTGACTCACGGCCTAAGGTTGGGATTACAGGTCTGCGTGCCACACCTGCTCTGTGACGGGTAGTTTACATACATCGTAAGAGAGGTGAAGAGGCTACTTGCTGCCACTCCTCCCTTTTTGCTCTTGCTGCTTTAGCTGTTTTCCAGCACCGTGAACTGCTGCCCTCTGCCACATGCCACCCTGCCTTGGAGCCAGCCAAGTATGGACTGAAACCTCCACTAACTGAGCTAAATACACCTTTTCTCCCTTTAATTCTGGGTGTTAGGTATTTTTGTCTCAGTGAGGAGAGAAAAGTAACTAAGACAGTACTCCATAAGAAAGATAAAGGAAGCATAGCTTAGTGAGATATAATTAATTAGGTCAAATCTGATTTCATTTCTCATGAAGAAATGAGAAAAAAATTAAAAATAAGTATATTAATCCCTAAAATAATCCTTACTTAGAACTGTGGGTGACATTAATTTAATGTAATGCTGATAAATTAGAGCATTTTAATGTACAAATAAAACATATTATATATGCAAATAAACCTAGCATGCATACACACAATTTAAGAAATGATTTGAAATTTAAACTAATCATCCAAATTTAACCTGTAGCTTAGTTATTATCTGGTAGTTGGAAAAATTATTTAGCTTAGATAAAAAATATTAGGTCTGGCAGCTTTAAAGTCTCAGTATTTTTATGTCCTGTTAAATTTTAAATTTAATTTATCATTATTTGATACAAAGAATAAGATAAAATAAAATAATAGGAAAATATGACTTAGAACGTTTTAGAAAATGAGCTACAATGTATACCAAAGCTTATGTATTTACATATTAAATTAACCTGAAGATGGTAATTACATTTTTCTCTAGGAGTATATGATCAATCACCCTCAGTCAACTTTACAGCTACCGCCTCCAAAAGTCAATAAAATAAATTATGTTTAAGAAAAATTTATGTAAAACTGCTTTGAAGGCCTGGGTTGACTCTCCTTGATCATATAAACATGGTTTATTCTGGTTTCACTGTAGTGGAATATCCCTAAAATATCCATAATTTTCTCTAGGTAAGTTATAGATTGAATATTAATACTTACAGATTAAGTATTATTTACCTAATGTTTAAAGCCTTACACTTATTAATTATCTGTTCATAAATGAAGAGTAAAAATTAACTCTATAAAAGACAGCAAATACCAGTGCAAAGGTCTCACAATGGCATTACAGCATCTCTACTCCCTACACCTATACTTGGGCAGCGTAAATCTTCAGATATAATGCTCAATAAATTCAGTGTTCCAGGATTTGAGCCCCTAAGCTGTAGTGCTCAAAAATAAGCAAATCTGGTCTGTAATTCTGTGATTACAGCCTGCTAACCCTTTGGGTTGGAACAGTTCATGTTGACCCCAATGCTTTAAAGCCAGGATTTTGAGATCTTTAATAATCAAATTTCTCTCTGAAATGAATCATGTCTTTTGATTTTATCTTTTGCTTGGAGAGTTCTGTGGTATGCTTTAAATTGGCCTGAATTTGTTGAAATGCAAGTAGAAATTATTTATTGATTCACAAAATCAGCTTAGTGGCTCAGGACTGGGGAGAGGGTGAAAACGAGTAAGTGAAAGAAGATAGAAGACATTTCACACAAGATCATTACTGTTCTGTGGGATTTTTGTTTTGACTTTTGTTTTGACTTTTGCACGTATGTGTTTAATGTATGTCAATGCAAGAGGTAATAATCATTACAGACCTAGACATGAGAGCTTAAGAAATCCTATTCTCCAGTTTCCTGCATAGTCAAACTTCAGCTCAGGCTGATCTTGTCTGTATCCCAGCATGACAGAGCCTGCGTGGGAGGCACATGGAGTCATAGAGGTCAGTGGCAGTGCTACTGAAACACTAGATAGAGGTGTCAGCAACAATGAATGAATGTATTTTTAGCTCAAGTATATCTGGCATAACTAAGGTCTAAAAGAAGAAAAAGACAATTCACACTTTTTATTCTTATTCAAATTTAAATCTCCTATCTCATAGAATTCACATTCTCTATTTGCATGAAATGTAAACCATGAACTTATTGCTATTTAATGTCAAGTACATTGTACTGGCATCATAAAATTTATATTCTTCATGTCAGTGCTCTTTAATATAAAACTTAAAAGCATAGTTCATGAATATTTGATTTATTTAAAATGTAAGTAGTCATTCAGAATGTATTCTGAAGGACTAAGATATATCTTTTATTCATTTTAGTAAATCTAATTGAGTTCAGGTATAGACAACTGATTTCACTAATATTACAGATACATTTTTTTTTTTTGGCATTAATAGAAAGTCTGATGAAGGCTAAAACTTGTAAGAATAAAATCACTTTGTGTAGAGACAGAGTTTTAATGGAATTAATAGAAAAATCCATCGCATTACAACCATTTATTTTTTTTTAATTTATTTATTTTTTTTTTATTTTAGAAACATAAAAGTACAAAAACATATTGACAAACAGATACCCATTATCATAGAAAATAGTACAATCACAACTAATCTATAGACAAGGTGATATGGTCTCAACAGTAGTTGTTGCTTTATCCATTGATATCTTCGAATTGTAGATGTATGGACCCATATACAGACATGTAAATTTAGTCAGACT